>VOMN01062943.1:0-18125 GCA_014899125.1 Orchestia grillus
AAAAATCGAAACTTGTACGTCGACGTCGTCAGTTCTTTCCAGAATTTGAAATTCTTTACTCCTATCTAACACTCCTTTACTCCTAACAGTTATCAAGGAAATCATTGCAAAAATGAAAAATGAAGGTTCCGCAGAAAAATTTTATCTCGGTGAAACTTTTAGTATGAAATCCATATTTTCAATGCTTAGGAAAATATGGAAAATCCTCCAGAAAATCCTTCCTCAGGCAGTTCATTCCACGTGTTTCAAGTTAAGTAGTTATTCAATTTGTTTAATGTTGTACCTACTAAGATATATCTTTATTTGAAACTTTGCCGAGACTAGCTGCGGTTAATATCTTATCAAACGTGTCATAAGATGATATCTGATAATAATGCTCTGTAGTTGAGAGCCAGGAAAATATTTTTTTTTTCGAGAAAAATTCTATTGTGCAACCGAATTGAGTTGGACTGATGTTTACTACTAAAGTTTGAGTTCGCTGTACTCTGGCCTCCTGAGAGCCTCGGGCGAGTAATTAGTTAAGGCTTCACGAGCTCCGAGCTGCTTTCGTGGCCACAAAAAGGACGCAGCAACTTAATTTGGCGCGGCGACTTCAGTAAAGTGCCCTAAGAAGTGAAGTGTTCCTCATGATTCTTTCTAAAAGAGGAGTTCGGCATTCAATTCGAGGGCATGTAGTGAGATCTACTTGTAATGTTGCAGTGAAGTGCAGCCGAACCGAAACCCGAGCAATGATCCTCTCAACCCTGCACAGTTTTTATCGCCCGCGTTTGATTCATACCTTCACTTTATCTTTTCCACTTGCATTCAGTGCATCAAAGTTGGCTATTAAACTTTGTGAATTACCCGGCGTGCTTCAACCCGAGTATAAATTTTATAACATTAATTTCCTTCTGTTAGGAAATTTACTGATTGTGAAATACACAAAAGTAAGTAATGAGAAATTTTCACAAATAGTCCTTGAAATAAATGCATTGATTGGAACATGAAGAACTGTTCATCAGGTTTCAGAACCATATTTAACCACAAAATCAGCAGCCTAATTCTTGTTACGGAAAACACCAAGATTCGGAAGAACCTGGACAGTTCCGCCATGTTGTCTTTTTACGATTAGTCTGTAATTCAGGTTTCGATCTCTTTGTCATTTGATTCGTCGAAATACCAATTTTTGTACGATGCGTTGCGATTCCTCTACATACGTAGATGTTGTATCAATAATGCCAGACTAATTTATCGTCGTAGTTGCAGACTTTGTCATGCTACCCTAATATTAACAGAGACTTCTAACTACAGTTGACCCATGACGGACTGAACCGCCACAACAGCTCATAACTGAGCACATTTGACGTGTTCCTTCACCCTAAGTTTTACAGATGCTCTCTGTGGGCTTAGAAGACCTATTACGCCACGGCTGATTCATTGAACACTAAATTCATCGTTTACCATAATTTCAGCCGATGTTTTCTCTTGCAGTTGGGCCAAGATGAGCTGTATCGCCACAGCTACTATTGGTTCAACGCTGTCGTCTTCATCCTCATACCATTGGCGCTTCTTGCAGTTTTCAATATTTTCCTGATCTCTGCGGTACACAGGTACGGAACGAGCTATGCATTTCTTCTCGTATTTTAAGTCTTATAGGTTAACTCAGCAATGAGCATAATTACATAATTACGTAAGCAGAACACTAACTAGTTAGAGTTACTTGCTCATTGGACATTTCAATGGGGAAGAAAATGGTTACATTAATTTAAATAATTATTGTGAATGAAGAAAAGGCCGATGTACTTTCATTGCTTCATACAGAAAATATTGAGCAAAATTGAGCTTTGAAATGCATATTTTATGAAACTCTTTAGAAGGTTAGGTCAATAATGAGTCAGTCTATGGACAAAAAGAAATAAAACAATATAGTGAAAATCTACAGAATTGAAAGTAAAGTACAGAACTAAATTATGTCAGCTCTGAATGATGATGGGTTGAAAAGAGTGTAATAAATTCAACGTATTCACATCAACGAAAATTCCATTTGCTGTATGAAAGTGAATACACCGATGAAAATGAAAGTTTTTCATAGAAGTGATTCGATATCTACTCGGAATAAATTTGAAATTAAATTCAAAAACACAAGCTTCCCTGATTTATCAAATAGAAAAGATGACTTTGTTATTCATTTGTGAAGAAGATTTATCTGTTAGGCTGATGCGAGGGAAGGTTTCAATACGTTCGAAAAGGTGACTGTTAGAGCAATTGTAACTGTTTTGTTTTAAAATTTCTAGATCCGCTGCGCGATCAACTTAGATAATTTAGAAGTTCAAGAAATGAAACTAACGAAGCTCGCACCTCTCAATTTGCTCTTCTGTGCAGTTTAATTGCGTAGGAAGTTACGGCGCAAGTTTCAGCTAAGCCCGTCCAAAATTGCTGCTCAGCGCATATCATGAAATGCAGGACAGATTGCAAAATTAAATATCCTGACAAAAGATAAGTTAAAGGAAATTATGTGCTGCAAATTCTTTGTCAGGCAAATCAACTATAAAATTTCTGCACACTGTTTCAAAATTGACAAAAAAGTTGATTCAAAAAGTTTCATGTACCCTTTAGAGAAATTCATAATACAATAAACGTTCATTTTTTGAGAGAGAGCTCACTACGGTTACGCTGAGAAGTGAACTAAAAATTTATAAGTATATTTAGACTAAGATGCATTTTCAAACATCATAAGATGCCGTATTTAATTAACACACTCGCTTTGTTTCCAAAAGTACACACCTTTAGACTGTAAACTAGTTCTAGATGTCGTTTTGGACGAAGTTGATATTATGGTCTTCGAGTAGGTTGTGGGGGAGGGGTGCAAAAATCCAGACGCACAGGCGAATGTATGTGTCTTTGACGGTGCTGCTGGTGGCTGGCGGGACTCATGTCCTCCGAGTTTGCGCCTGTTATTGTGGTCGACCTTATGACCTGATATTAATACCTAATTATGGAAGCTGTAATAAATTTAAATCAGGGCATGCAGACGATGAAAATGCTGCCAAATATCATAACTATTTAATTTTATAAGTGCATAAAAAAACTCAAATCAGATAACACGCGACGTGATGGAAAAATTTCCCGCAGTAATTTCATCATTTCGATTCAAAATAAATTCTGGTCATTATTATCTACGTCAGTTCTCTACAAAATGGTGGTCAGCGGACTGGTGCCGGTACGCGAGCCATCAGTTACCGGTTTTATTTGCTTTGATATTGTATTGATAGCTTACAAAATAAATTGAAGATAAAAATCGTAAACTTTCATTATATTCATTATAAATTTCGTTTCTGGTTCAAATTAATATAACTAAGAAATGTTGCCGGTACGTGGTACATCGAGAAAAAGAGCCTGTCAGCCACATCAGATAGCTTGAGAAAGACTAAATTCTACGTCAGGTACTTTTGTAAGCTTGTACTTTTGTAATCATTCCTGGGGAAGTACGCGCAACGCGATGTGAGTAGAGCGACGTGCGGGGCAGCTAAGCTTAAATCTAGGGTTAGCGTGAGACCGCTAATACGGCGTATCCATCCTTAACGGACCTGTATATGCACTGTTTCTGTGTTGACATGGTTTTCATAGAAGCAAAAATGATAGGAAAACGATGGTCCTCTTTCTTTAACCATTTCTGCGGGAATCTCCTTTAGCTATTTTTGGGTAATCAGGAATGGTTAATTGTTATTAATAAGACTTCAAACCCTAGAACAAGAATGATTTTGTACCTGCAAAAATCCCTATTTTTCACGTCAAGAGGGCGCGCAATATTACCCTCAGGCTCGGGTGCAGACCATCCTGTACAGCACTTAATGACAGAGCTGCTGCTCTCGGCGCTCAGCGGAACACGGTGGGCAACGATAAAAATAGAATACAGAAATATTTGATGTGTGAGCATTGTTTCCTGTGCTTGCTCACGTATAGTCGCACTGAAATTTCAGTCCTAACATCAGATCTGAACGTATCTACGTGCAACCAAAATAACATCGACGATTAGAATTTCCAAGTAAGTTTTTACAGTGAGTAGAATGCATCAAAAGACTTATGAAAAAAATAGCAACTTAAGTGACATAAAATTTCGCGCTCTGCCTGTAAACTTTATTTCTTTCCCGGCAGACGAAGCTCGATATTCGATCGTACTCGGGCCTATTGATGGGAAATATAATAGAAAATATGAAAATATATACAACATAAAACTTTATACACAAGACTCCCACCCTCGTTTCATACCTCAGAAACTCAAGGTCACAACCATGATTCTTGTTTCAGAAACTTAGACTCGCACTCTTGTTTTTTATCGAAAAAATGCAAACTAACACCCTCGTTCATTCTGTCAAAATTTAAGACTTACACCTTTCTTCCTTACCTCAGAAATGCAGACTAACACCCATGTCTCACCCCCTTCATTCTTATCTCAAAAATTTAGACTCAAACCCTTATTTTCTCTCCCAGAAATTGAGACGCACACCCCTGTTCCTTATCTCAAAAATTTTGACTCACACCCTTGTTCCTTGTCTCAGAAATGTAGACAAACACCTTTGTTATTTATTTCAGAAATTTAGCTCAGAAATTTAGACTCGCACCCCTGTTACACATTTCAGTAGCTTAGAATCACATCCTTGTTCCTTAATTCAAAAATTTAAACTCACACCTCTGCTCCTCCTCCCTGATATTAAAATCGTACCCTTGTTTCTCATCTCAGAAATTTAGATACGCCCTTGTTCCTCATCTCAGAAATTTAGACACACCCTTTTTTCTTGTCTCAGAAATAAGACTTGCATCGGTGCCCCTTATCTGATAAATTTAGACTCACTCTCTTGCTCTTTTTCTCAGATATTTAGACGTCACCCTTGTTTCTGATCGTAGGATTGTAGACTAACACCCTTGTTCCATTTCTCAAGACTAGAAACTCACACCCTTGATCCATTTCTCGGAAATTTTGAGTCCTACCTTGGTGTGTTATCGCAGAAATTTTAACTCACACCCTTGTTCCTTATCTTAGAATTATAGACTCACACTCCTGTTTCTTAACTGAGAAATTTTGACTCACACGCTTGTTACTTATCTCAGAATTCTAGACCCATCGCTCCTTTCTTATCTCAGAAATTACACTGTTCGGATGGAGATGACGCAGGAGCGGCACCGCTGTCACGAACAGGAGAACCGCATCACTGTGATGCTCATCTCTGTGGTGGTGCTGGCACTGTGCTGCCAGCTGCCCAGTGCTGTGCTCCTGCTGTACAGGTGGGTCATTTTCATACATTAAAAATTTTCTCATTCACACTAGAAAGTAAAAAAATTATTGGAATTATGATTCAAATATTTGCTACAGTGGCACTAGACAGTACCCGGATCAAATTTACGATGAAACTTGAGTTTTGAAAACATAACTTTTAGACAATATAAAAAACACAAATACATGTAAATACAGCACGTTGACAAGATATGTATAAATGAAAATTATTTACTTCTATACCACTTTCCCCAGGAGTAATATACGAAAACATAATTCTTGAGATCTAAGAATGTTGTTTTTGGACGTTAGATAGTTTATGCTGGCTTATATACCAAGTTTAGTCTTCAGTTTTAATCTGCTGCGAAGAATTAAAATTCCCCCGACTGAAAATGACGGAAACGAAAAGGAAAATAAAGGTACAGTGCAAATGCCCAGCTCACGCGTGAACGCGAACAAAAAATTATTTTGGATGCTATCGGCATTCGTAGCCCTTATGCGAACAAAAAAATCGCATTAATTCTGATAAATCTAATAGTTTACAATTATAATGCACAAATGTATACATAGAACAAATTAAAAACATGGAACATAACTGACTGACTAAGTTAAACCACTAAACGTCCGTGAAGACTAAAATTAACGCATGCGTCCGTTGACTCTCTGTGAGCCATTAATGGGCAATGACACAAAAAATTACTTGGAAAGATGTAGTGAAACTAATGGATGTCAATACATTTGACGTAACCGAAATGAAGCAATTTGATGTTGCATTTACAGCCACTTATCTTCACTTTTTTATTTGTAGAACTTCATCTTGAACAGTTATTTTCGGCTTATAGTGTAACAGCTGATTAAGCGTCTTGCGAACCTCCATCTCGTGGAAGCAACTGCAAGAAGTTGATGGAGAATGCGACAATGAAGGCCCATGCAGACAAGAGTGCTTAAGCGTGAGCGCTCGTGCCCTAGTAGGAGCGGGCGTTTGCAATTGTTGGATTCCCATGACTTGTAGCGATCCTCTTTTAATTCAAGGTTTTGTTATAACTGAATCTTGTAAGTGCCGCAAAAAAACTTTTATTCTGTTCCAGCCTTGAGAACAAGGGGCAGACGTACAGTGCGACGCAATTGACGAACTCAAGAATATCATTTCAGGTTTACGCTCTGTGGCGCTCACAAACGGTGCTCAGTAAGGTACGATCAATCTCGGAAAATATTTTGAACGATAGCGCTTCCTCCATGAAATATTTTCATTAAACGTGCACTGATACTTTGAAATTAATTTCGTTGTTACGGGTGCACCCAATGCTTCCAAGATATGTTGCCCCTTCTAGCGGTAGCAAGTAAATTGAAGGATGCAATACCAAAGCAAATTGACTAAATTTCTCAAAGTAGAGCCCCGATATGCTGTGTGTTTTCTAACGTACATTTTGTGGATGTGACAGTTTTTCTCGGTATTTACATTGAAATAACTACATGACCAAAACCAGTAAATACGTTCAACTGATATAGGCGTCCCGATTTCCAATTGCAGTCCACCAAAATTCTCTAGTGTCGCAGGCGAGCCGCAAGTCTTTGCACACGACTTGCTCCTCTAATGCACGTCTATGCAAGTTTCTCTTGCTATCTCGGTTTCTAGTTACGCCTCCTCATACACCAGCTTGAAGCCAGTGCTGCAGGCGCTATACAACCTAACAATGCTATTTCTGAAGGCCTGTAGCGTCTGTAGTTCACTGGTTCCCCACACAGCTGTGCAGTACACACCTGATCCTCGATTTGTCTCCTTGCCTGCGACCTGCCCCATACTTTCTGAACGCACGCGTTACTCACGGCGAAAACAATTAAAAATATTAGTTAAGAAACAATCGAAATCTGCTAACTCAATATGAAAACAGAAAGTGAAATATAGTTTTTTTTTTGTGGCTATCCCCAATATGATCTAGAATGAAGCATTCAATTTTCTAGTGCTTACCTCCAAACAATAATGAACGAGGGCCGTAAGTACATATAATACCCAAACTATGTCTGGAAATATAAGCAAATATATTTTCATTGAATCATATTAATATGAAGTAGACGTTACAAGATCGAAAACTGTTTGCTATTATATAAGTTCAAGATTTCTAACAGGAATTTAATTCTTACTCAGAAAATATCTTAGAAGCCCTTAAATATTTTTGAACTTGAACGTCTTTTCTCATTCGAGTGAAACGAAAGTTTGGAAATCTTAGCTTCCATAACTATAAGAATATTAACCTTTCTTATTGTAATCAAATAAATTTCTTTGGTCTGCCCAACTTCGCGGGTGAATTGTCTCAAAGTTAGAGATGACATTGAAGCCAGCGATGAATTCAATTAAATGCCTTAACGCCACAATTACAGAGTGTGAGCCTCTCCAATTACCTACGGAATTGCACAACAGCGCGCGGCACGAGCAATCAAGGTCTATTAAAGAATGCAGCAGACCGCTCTGGCACTCCTTTAATTATTTTTTGGTCAGTTGCAGCGGCTGCGTAATTTGCTATTCATGAAGAGGCGGTCATGCTTTAATTCATTAAGCTCAGTCAAAAAAAGATTGGTTTTTACCAAGTTCACAGCGAGCTCCCAAGCCAAAACCTTACCGAGAAATCTGTCCAACTGAACCCGTGGGAGACGTTTGGATAACTGTTATTAACTGCCCTGGCAACATGGTCCGACGTAGCTGTTGAGGTCCTCCCTCAGTTCATTTAGGGTCATTATAGCCAACTTCAAAGGATAATGAGCTCTGGAAAACAGTCACAATTTAGCGGCATTTTGAAGATGGTAAGGAGGGTAGTGGAAAACATAGAAACTTGAATCGCACTATACTAGATTCGTTATTTTTGTGTTGATTTACGTAGGTTCATTGATGTCTTTAAACCTATTTAAGAATTGAACTTTCAAAGATCATATCTTCGAGGGTAGTAATGTTAGAGAACTACCACAACGAAGCTTATCCATCACTATGTTCGAAAATCAGTAACAAGTAATCCGCACACGACCACTGGTCCCTTGAATGATATTCTAATATCTGAGATGGCTCAGAGAAATGGGAAGTGAAAATACGCCCACGGCTTGAGAAGGCGGCCAGGCAGAAATTCCAGAACCTCTCAGAGAATTTTATCTGGAAATTTGCTGAGGTGCAATTAGAGACGTCTGTGAGACTGGTCTTGGACGCTGAAGTCTCGGAGCTTCAGCTTTGATATGTCTCCCTCTGCGCCAAAAAAAATGGAGAACTTTAAACTCGATAGAGCACTTGTGGGGATCTCTCGAGTTCGATTCTGCTGAAGCTCTGATCTGAAGTGCTATACTTCTTTTTCAAGACCTTGCATACACACAGTGCTCACGATATTATTAAAAGGCGAGGAATATTTCGATCCAAAATTTTAAAAAACCATGAGCATTTGAGTTCTTCTTCCCTCCTTGCCCCATTGGGCGCCGATAAATCCTACCAACTTGCCTAAGAGTGCTGCCGTATGAGGTGAGTTAATGTGCCCGAGTAATTTTAACAGAAACGATGTTCATGTTATACCAAGTTGTGCCTTCTTTTCATCTAATAGAGATATATACAATAAATGCCAAGTACTGTAAGAAGTTTATTTCGGTTTTCGTGGTAAAACCGAATCCAAATAATTAGCTTAGAAAAAGAACTGTCCATAAAATTGAAAAAAGTTTCATTTAAGCTCGGTTTTCACACATTTTTAGCTAACCAATTGATTGATCAGACTTTGCTCGAACACGATGTATAGAAAAACTAGTTTCTTTTTCGTTGAACGCTAAACTAGCCGAACTATCATAGATAATTGATAATAACTCGATTTGAAGGTCAATGCGTGAGCTACTATGTTTCAATGAGGTTTCTAAAGTGTATGCATCGATCTTGCACAGTTGCAATGACAATTAAAAGTTTTCGCATGACCAGAGTGCTGTCTAATTGAAAAATTGTTCTTTGTCTTATCGTCCTTTGTTACACATTTAAAACAGAAAATTTAATTAGGAATCGATTTACAGAGCTGCAACCAACGGCATGATAGAAATATCGCTTTTTTAGTTCCGTTCCACTTTATGTAGTCGTGGATTTTATTAACTTTTGGATACATACTAACTAGCGTAAATGCACATGAATCAGAAGTTGTCTTTGAACAGAGATACGGCTACTCATGCGGTCATATCAGAGTAAAATACGCAGAGACAGTTCACCTCGCTGACATTAACATTTCTTTACTATCTCTATTTCTCCAAACTGATTCCTGCTCGGACTTGTTACCTACTTGGATGTACTTGGAGAAGCTTCGGCCCTCAAGCCGAGGCCACACTGGGGTGCCGCCGCTTTGTGTGCATGGTGTGCCTTCGCAGATCCGCGAGCTGTTGAATCAGGCCGTTTTCCTCTGACGTTTGAAAATAATGAGGCAAGGGACCTTGTAAAAAATTAAGGACGTATCAGCGCCCTGAACAGCAAGAGCATCCTTCGGTTACAACGTAGATTGTATAATTTGTGCATGTGATTGGCTGACATATGTTCAACTGAAACGTTGTAAAGGAACGTTTTCGTGAATTTTTCATTTATAAAGAGAAATCTTTCAAGTGTGTTTAAAGAGCATTCATTCCGAAACACTGGCCGCTTTTGTTCTATGGTTATCGGTACAATAGTTTCAATTAGTTTGAAAGTTACTAAATCAGCCAGCCATCTTACTACTAACGGTTTTAGAATGCTTAATTACTTCGAAATATTTTTCACGGGCTTGTATATTTATCCTTCTAATTGTCTTCATGTTTCTTGAATGACCGAACCTTTATACGAATTGCTTAGGTGTTGCTTGACACGGTGGAAATAAATAAATTTATACCTTAAAAATTATACTTATAAATAGGTGGTCTATGATATGTATGAAATTTTGAGCGATGTAACTTCTGTAGAAGCGAGACCCTGTCACTAGGATCTCGTGATCAGATAGTTCTATTCTCTGCAATTTCTAATGAACGTATTTTGGAAATGAGATTAGCACCTGATAGGCCAATTATATAGTTGATATTCTTAATTTGGTGACGCTAGGAAAGCCCTTGATATTAAATATGTAGCTCAAAACGTACGGACATTGTTTGGATGAAGCAAACTGATCCAGAATCATCATGACATATATAAATGTTAATCTACCAAGCAAATTTTACAACGTTCAAAACACACTGTAAAACGAAAATTTCGGTCATTGATTACCTAAGGAGAATTCAGGCGTTGAGAATAGACCTGTGTGCTCTTGCAGTGTCCTACGTTGTGACGGGGGTCGTTGGAATGTGTTGACGTGGAACGTGACTCCACGCGCTCATTCGCGAACTTGGAGACTCAACTTATGTCGTTTGGCTCGACAAGAAGAACAACTAACATTGCGTTCGGGCAAATCCTTTGTGAATCGCTACGTTTATGAGACGTGCACTACTACGAATTTCATGATCATTTTTACATTGGTTTGGGAGTACATGGATCAATCAAGCAAAAATGAAATAGAAATTAATTAAAATAAGGCAGCAAATCATTGCGATCTATTTTATTTGTCGCTGGGATCTGTATAATCTACTTAACTAGTTATACCTAAAAAACGAATAATTTTGTACGCATGTATGCGTATATACACACACACACACACATACATATATATATAAGAATTTATCATACAGACTATAATATCAGGCATGCTTGTAAGTTTTCCGTTGCCGTGTTGTGACAACGCGTACACTTCTCCCAACCACAGTCAGCTTTCCTTAGCATGACAATTTGAACGAAATCTTCGAATCTCATGGCGAGAAAATTATCAACAAAAAAGATTCCTCTGTATTTCATAACTGACTGATCGATCTGGCTTTGTGATCCATTGAACTGCTTCTAAAAAATTATTTCCTCCGCAATTCATTTAAGCAGGTTTGCACCAAAAAGCAAATTATTCTGATGAACGAAATAAAAGTGAAGGTTAGTAATACTTTTCATGAAAGTTTTATACCATAATCTATGATTAATATTTTTGCTCTTGCATTCAAATCAGAACCCTCTAGAAGCAGCGATCCGCAAAAAATTCACTTTACATTCCGATGTTCAATACGATTTTAATCATTAGAGATTTTATTGTCGTTGTCAAGTTTTATACGTTGCATTTTTATTTTTCGCATAATTTGCTTAGTTACACTATGGGTGTTGAATAATTGTTGAAATCTTCTATTTTTCCTAGTCTACCAAGACTTCGAGACACAGAGCGTTGAATTACAACCAGTGTCAATACATTTCATCAGTGTGAATGATTTATATTCATTCAAATAAAGAAGTTATTAATTTTATTTCCTCTGAAAGCAGCAGCTCATCTTCGTCCCGACTCAAGTTATTTGAGAAAGTGTCAAGCTTGGCGAGGTTGCAACTAAGTTTCTAAGTTTATTCAGGATTTCCTCCAAGTTCAGGAACTTGCTATAGGCACGATTGAATATTCTTGGACTCAGTAAAGTCCAAATTTAATTCAATTTAATTTACACAAAAGGGGAAGGAAGCGAAAACAGGGTACTTGTGCTGCGTGTCTGGCACTCGGATTGCCCCCAGAACGACACTCGTCCTCTATTTCTTCAGAGGAAAATTTTCTCGTCCTGTTCTGCCCAACATTTTAATTTCGGCAGTACTGGAAATAGAACTTCATTTAATGCAATGTCAAAAGTTTCAAAGAAAGACAAACCTCTACATCTCCAGGTCATGTCGTTTTACTTGCCCTCATTGACAATACATACAAAGAAAATTAAATAAAAAGCCTTAAGATTATGTGGGCGTTGACTTAGAAATATAATTACTTACATGGGTTTGATAAAATACCAACAACAGTATAGGCTGTACCTCTATATTTCATGAGCCCATATTTTCCAAATAGAGGATTTTGACATATTTATTCCAAAGGCATACGAATCGTGTATTATTATTGTAATATAGAAGCTTTATTGATGAAATTTAATTCTCATTTTTTTGTTTGGACCCAGCTGTTTGATAAATTGAACTAGGACGAATGATTTAACAGATTCTGACAAATGATTAATTGTTGGAATTCAAAGGATTACCTTGGTACATCAACTTTCCCTGCAGTGGAAGAAAGGAAAGAACTCGTCAGAGGAAATTGCTTTCTTCCATTGGTCTTCTACCAGCCCATGTGATTTTTGTATCAGTTCAGTCTCTCTTTGAATATTTCGTTAACAAAAGAAAAGGTTTCCTAATGGCAGCTCTTCAGTCACACACGGCTTCGTTGAGCTTACGACGAAAAGTTTTGGTCGAGACTGAGTTAGTCAGATGTTAATTTGACCCCACCGTCACCTTAGCGGCAAATACCCGTGATTTATCACCTCTATGCATTCCTGCACGTGTTATTCTCTTTTTGCCTATGGTTGGTTTGAAATGCTTCCGTAATTACCCTACTTGATTGAGATTTTGCCTGATGTTTCAAATTTTATCCTGGCCATTGATATTTTATCTCTCAAAAAACACTTCAGAAGTTCCCGGTACCGTGTGCAGAACTCCTTCAATTAGATCTGGTAATTTACACTTTCAAAAACTCAGGGTAGTCACGTATCAATGATTACTTTATGCTGCCATAGGAAATGAACAGAGAAACAATCGATTAATAGGAGAACTCCACATCAATAATAAATATCTCAACTAAAGAAAAACCATCAGTATGAATTTGGAATAGATGTTCGTTGCATAAGGGCTCTCTGAAATAATGAAATATGGTCGCTAGTGTATCCATTACATCGTTCAACTCCTGTGTGTACATCATTAACACGGATGTATATTGCAGGAAAAAACTGGTCAAGTTTTAACGACGCCTAAAAAATATTTCTCAGGAGACGCTTTAGTTTCATATAATACTGAATTCAAAGTTGTTGAGTTCTCTGTGATGCTGTCGCGGGTGAATGTTAAAAATTTAATGACGGTCTGAGTATCGGCTTTGTTAACGTACCCACTTTCCTGCGCATGGTGAGGCTCGTATACGTAAACGTTAGGTAATTTGGGTGAAGAAACTCGAAGTGTAGCTTCCAGTAGAGAGTTGATCGTGGCAGTTGTATTAATTTCTCTGGCTGAACAATAAAATCCCTAAAAAATTGATGATTTAAAGAATAAGACTCTAAAAAAGTATATATTCTGAACTGTTCGAATATTGTCTAAAATAAGTTACAAACATAGCATTGAAATATTTGAAACATTTATTTACCCCAAGTAATTTACATTAGATACAGGTACAATCACATGAGAAATGACGAAGAACCAGATTCAGGATATATACCACATGTGGACCCGAATAAGCTACAAGGCTTCTAGTGCTTCCTGTATAGAAATGAAGGCCTTCAATTTACAGAACATCAATCATTAATAAAAAAATAAAAACCTAGAGCTACACTCAGCTATGTAAGTTACAATAACTGAATGAGTTGTTTAAAATTGAAGATTAGCATAAAAAAATAGTATGAATTTAGCCATTTAGGCAAGAGCAGCCATAAGCATTGATACGTGCAGTTGAAATTTAAAGAGACTACAGATATACACATATTTGAGCATATATCCACATAGGTCGATGTTCACGAACGTATGCATACCTCAATAAAACAAGAAAAGTATCGTAAAATTATAAATTAGGGTTCAAAAAATAGTGATCGAGCAAAGGACTACATACATATAACATATTTGAACATATATCCTCGAAGGTCTACGTACACAAATTTGTGCCTATTCTTTCGATGCAGCGAGAGAAGGTAAGCCTCAAGATTAGTCTTAAATGATCTAAATTAGGTATTTTGCTGTATGTTCGGAGGAATGGAATTCCAAAATTTAGTGCCTGCAGAGGGAACGCAATGATGGGATTTGATGCGTGAGTAATAAGGAAGTACTAATTTATTACAATTTCTAGTGACATGATCTTGGGGACAGAGTTGGGCAGAAATTTTTTCATGGAGATTTAGGTCACCACTTGCTCTAATGGTATTAAACATTGAATTTCCCATTGAAAATTGATAAAGATCGGGCAAATTCAGAATTCCCATGCTTTGAAAAGGGTCGTAAGTGAGCTCATTTTAGTCCAGGTGCCCAATAGATCATGTAGCTTTTTTCTGAAGGGTAAAAATTGGGTTCGTCTTGTTTATATCAGTCCCATACGATACTTCTACTCCATATTGAAGAAACGGGTGAATAAATGTATGATACAAGTTTTTTAGAGCATCAATTAGCAATATTTCTTCCTTATTCAGTGCACCAATCGATTTCGAAAGACTTTTACGAATGTATGATGTATGTTCGCTGAAAGTCAAATGCTTGTCAAGGATTATTCCCAGAAGTTTTAAGTGATCAGTTTACTCAATTATACCATTTCCTATCGTTATTTGCGAGAGCTGAATTTTTTTTGTTCGAGAAAAGAATGTACTTCTTTTTGCTTATATTGATGCAGATTTTGTTGGGTTTTAGCCACATAGTGACTTTTCCTTGTTCTTGATTTATATAGCCAGTTGATTCTTCAATATTGTTTTGAGAGATCCTCGATGAAAGAGTACTGTCATCCGCAAAAAGTATAAAATTGTAAATTGTACTGGGTGGAGGAGAGGAAACGGATGTTTTTCAATTTCTAAAAACTGAAATCCGGTTTGAATAAAAAATACAAACATTCATTCAGCAATAGTACTTTTATTGTACTTTTGAAATCTACATATCTCAATTAGGTTCGAAAAATATTGTCTTGGAGATGACGCCCTCGTTGCCGGACACAAAGTTACATCCTTTCACAAAAGTAACTCACGGCTCTCTTCAACATTTCAATCGGCACAGCTTCAATTTCCTAACGAATGAGAATCTTTAGCTCATCGATTGTGCAGGGCTTGTTCATGTATATTCTTAATTTCAGGTAGAACCCACAAAAGAAGTCACACATCGACAGATCGGGTGAGCGATGGGGCCAATGAACATCACCAAATCTTGAAAATGACATGTCCTGGAAACATTTGTCGAACCATTTCCATGGGTGCTCTCGCCATGCGAGCTGCGGCACTTTCCTGTTGGAATCATATTTCACTTATGTTCACTCGACACCCATCAAGTTCTGGACGAAGAAAGTTGTTTGATATTTCGACATAGAGCACTGAAGTCGCATTAACTGCGGTTCCTCCCTCCTAAAAAAAGTAAGGTCAAACAATTCCCATCAAGGAGATACCACACCAGGTGGTTTCTTTTTCCTCGCAGATCCAGTACTTCTAAACGCCGCTACCCATTGTACTTTAGTGTTACGATCTGGGATATCATCTCGCCGTCCGAAATTGAAATTTCAATGGAAAAAACGTTGAACCGTTACCACAAAATCAGTGTTTCTGAAGAACTGTTCGACAACGAACTCGCGACTCTCTACACTCCATAGCTCCATAGCGACTGAAACTGCATTATCTCAAAACCCGTCTACACATACTATCTTTGAAACGAATTTCGTGCTTTTCAATTATGTGCGAACATGAACACACCTTGCGCTCTAGGATATTTAGGTAGGTTTGCGTTTTCCAACGGGTTGGAAAAATCCAAACGCAATCTTTCGTAAAAACAGCAACCAGTCTCTTGTTCATGTACCTATTATGCTGAAGAATTTTTAGTTTTATTTTAAAACAATTATTTTGGAAATTTATTCATATGATAATGGCTTAATATCGTCACATGAGCCTATTCAAATTAAGGATTTGTTCATTTGACTGAAATAGTAGCTGGCAACTGCATAAATAGTAGTTGGCAATGTGCCGGCATGACATTCGAAGATCGACAGCTCTAGATTTTTCAAACACTGGTAAAAATATCATTACTTAAATAAAAATAATACCAACATAATTAACAGCTACCAAGAAACAAAATTAAGCACTAGGATACATCACATCAACTCGGTACACGTTTACCAGGAGCAGTGTTGTTTGTTTACATTTTTCGCTGATACAACTTCAAGCGACCGAAAGCACAGTCTGAGCGCGATTCACAAGAGTTTGTGCTTTTGTTTACGTTTTGATGTATTCGTGGTTGACGAAAAGTTTCATAGGGTAGACACTCCTTGATTATTTGCTTGCGGTCACTCAAGGTCCTCTAGCGACGAGTACTGGCTAGCTGCTCAAAAACCATGCGTTTCCTCTGCTCCATCCTGTACAAATTTGTGGCTCATAGAATCATACGGAACCAAGCGCCGTAAGTAGCGCAAACGATTTATGCATACCACTGTCATTCCCAAACCTTTTTCTGTCTGGACAGTGCGTCTGAAAAATAGTCGCAAATGATTGAAAATCAATGTACTTTGAGGTGACTCTCACCTCCACTCTTCGCTGCTTGGGTCTTGAAACTTTGAAGCCATTTTCTGACATTTTTAAAAGCGCCCTGATACCATATGTTTGCTTATAGGGGATTCATTTAATCTCGCATGTTTGAACTTAATGACCCCTGAAACATTTTGTTCATTTTTCGGGCCTTATTAAAGCTACGTTAGATGTTGCTGATTTAACATATAGTATGTATATCGTAGCATAGGAAGCTGGAGGCCATTTCTTATTCATAATTGTGTTGTTGCCTCTGGCAACACGGAGCAGCGCGGCGCAACGACCTCCTGCACCTCACACTCCCGCCTATGCCATCATGCGCGGCCTGGGCAACATCTTTAATCTTCTGAACGCCATCAACGCGGCTGTCAACATCGTGCTGTACTGCGCGTTTTCTGACAAAGTGAGCTACTAATCGTGCTGTACTTGCCTCCTCTGACTGGGTGAGCCAAATTATCGCATGTGCTGGGCCATTCATGACAAGATAAACCAATCAACGCGCTGTACTCTCCCTGTCTTGAAAAGGTAAGCCAATTGGTTCGGTACAGAGCCGTGCAGTACTGTGCCTTCTCTGTCTAGGTGAGCCACTCCACCTCGTGTATAGCTCGTTCTGCGACATCTCTGCCAGCCAACTGTGCTAAGAACTATGTTCAGTGACCTGCAGTTACTTGACTTGGGTGTCGTTCAAAGTAAGCAATGATGTCGACTGAGTATACCAGACAGTAATGTTACGACTGCTTTCAGTATGAGGTAATTGAGTCCACACAAAAGTATTTATTGTATGTGAAGAGAAAGCTGCTCACAAATTGCAGGAAATTTGACACTGGGAAAGGGCTAATCATTAATTCCGGTAAAAAACAGTCAAATCCAAAAATTCAAATTGTAGCACTTAAGTGATTGCTAAACTGAGCTATATTGTTGCAGAGACGATATACTTGCAAAGCAAATCAAACTGTTAAGTAATTTCATGAGAGAAAGGCTTGAAGAAATGCGAGGTAGAAGCTGATTGCTTGACCTACGCTAATCTTGGTATTGGGTATTTTTCGAAGTCGTATGCCTGATACAATATGATGATTCGGTAGATTTCTTGGTTGAGGGTAAAAAACTATACCAGCCAAAAATTCACTTAAAACGAGTGAATTTATCATTTGAATAGATAATTTTCTTGAAAATTATATTTCCTTTTGCTATTACCGTACGCATTATCATATCTGCTGAAGTTCGCTTATAAATATGAAACACGCATGCTTCTGCATCTAAAAGTTAATTTTTAAAATGTAGACAATAGTTATTGATTAGACACACGGTTATCACAGGAGCAATATCAGAATATATTTTGGTGACGCACCAATAGCATATGGTGATATGTATACAAACTTTGAATTACGAGAGTCGCTCATGCAGTTACAGAAAGCGAGAGATGAAATCTGTGTACCATGGCAGCGAAGCAAGAGGTAGAAGGCCGTCACAGAGGTGAGTAGTCCCACAGATCAGATACATAGAAGATAGAGCAGCCAGTTAA
>VOMN01062948.1:0-21737 GCA_014899125.1 Orchestia grillus
AGCAAGACGACCAGAGTTATAGTATTATACTAGATAGATAGATAGAGTTATATAGAGAGATTGATAGATTTATTGCAGGATTATACATTTACTATTTGTACATGCTACAATTATGGGGGCTAGGGTATGAAAGAAATGAGAAATACATGAATCATCTGAAACTGAAGCATACAATTTCCGTTTGATGCTAGAACCATTCGATATTTAAGGAGTTGATTGGATAAATTATACACAAAACAAGTTTTCCTCCCTCAATAGAAGTTTGTTATACCAGCTCTACTAAATAATATTACCGTGTATTATAAAACACTAAAGAGCTTAAAAACAGTAATTTGACCACACTGTGAGCACTTCACATTCCATGCATCAGTATAGGGATCATCCTCTGGATCAATGTACAAAGAGCTTGTGGAAGACGCAGTAAATTTTATACTCGCACCGAATTTTCGTCAAACCACTCAGACCTGGGAATGCAAATCGGGCTCCGTATTCGAGGAGGAAAAATTTCCTAACAGGACCGAATCAAGAGCGTAGATCGCATATTTATTTTTTATTAGCTCCCTAGCCATACGGAACACGGTCTCAAGATAGCGAAAAGAAGGGACCATTTAGTACGGACTTTAGAAACCGTAGAATCTATGCAGAGGTGTGTCCCCATGCAAGTTTTTCTGGGGTTTATAAACAGTAAGTCACGAAAGAAAAGGAAGAAAAGATAAAGGGTAGTCAGTAAAGAAGGTATGAATATCGAAAGAAGCAAAGTGGGTACGAAAAAAAGTAGTCTCGAAGGCTAAGCTGGAATTGATGTAAGCATAGACCACACAACACCGTCTTGAATCCTTCCATTCTACCTCATGATGAACGCAACTTGGCAGTCGAGACACACACCAGCAGGCCGGTATCTGCAGTAGCCGAGCTACCCAAATAAAGCTGCGTTCCACATCACCGACGCTAAAGAGAGAGAATCTATCGTTCTTCAGAGGGAGGGAAACTCTCGGTCATTCCCAGACAATATTGCCCTCTTCTTGGGCAGGAAGGAGGTTAAAGGAGCCGGTCGTCAAGGACGACACCAGCACAATGCTGCCCATAGAGCGAGCAACGGAGATACGATTCCAGTTAAAAAAAACTCAGCTGGTCATTTAGACTAGATAATGACAATGGAAGTTTCTGTTTATAATATTAATACGCTGAATATTTCCTGGTGTAACTCGAATATGAAATAAAAGTGAAAAATTGTGGCTGTAAACTCAGTTTACAAAATTAACGAGACTGCTAAGCCGCCCTTACAGTCCAGGCTATTACATACTCTCCTATCATAGTACAAGAGTTTCAAACTTGGGTCTATCGTGCAATGCCACAACACGAGTATGTCACGCTGAAACTGAAAAATTACGGTCTATTTTATTGAAAAGTTCCAATTTTACGCCCTCGGCTCTACTTTCGCTCATTGCCTAAACAGAACGTGATAAGGCGTGTCTGCAGTCATTGTAACGTAGAATGTTAAAAAATTACCGTATTTCTCCGAAAACTTCACTTGGATAACAAGCGTCATGTATGCGAGCAAAATATCAAAAAAAGCAGTACATTTTCTTGGTGTTGGAAATATACTGAGTGATTTACCTTTTTTCTTAAAATACCCACACCACAGTCGCTTTCCCTTTGTAGTTATATCTACTACGTAATGTAAAATTTCATTCTTTAACACTTAGTTATCATGCATATTTCATTTCAACCCTTTCAGCACCGTAAGGATTATTCGCAAATAATTTTACTTATTTTAGTGTATAAGTACATGCATATTTGTGAAATGATGTGTAGATTCCAAAAATGTGCATATGGAACCAATATTCCGCATAGTTTTCGAGACAGTGCAGGAAAATCAAGCGAAAACCAACGGAAAAAATTAAAATAACTTTCAATAAACAGCCAAAAAACTTGACGCAAAAATATTCATACATCGCACTACTGCCAACACCGAGCAAAACAAGGAGCAGTATGTTCTCTAGGTCAATGGTTTGTCTCAGGAAGAAAAAATCAATTTTGTGGGTGTTCCTCAATCTGACAGTCACACTATAACGCATGCATATCAAAACTATCATTCGCAAAAATTCAGTGACACAGGGAGTGATTCAATACAAATTTGACTGCTTTATGTTATTCCAACCGCATTTGGAGTCCATTCAAAGTTCGTGACGAATATGTCTCTTAGTCCTCAAAAGGTCAAGCATTTCACTCTTTTTTATAGTTCAGCCGTTGAAAATATTGCGTAAAATGAATATTCATTGTTCCATACTCAACAATAATTATCTATACTCTCTTGTAAGCCATCCATATGTATCTGCGCTTCATTTACTGAAAACATCCTTCATTTTTGTACACTTTTTAGGCTTTAAAATGCTGAGTACTAAATGTTCAATTCGTCTGGAAAGGGACACAGTCAATGAGCCCCCCAGGGAAGAGGATAGCAAACAATCAATATTAAGCAATCTAACTCAGAAACGTTCGTAGAATCAAAATTGATTTTAAACCAAGCCGATTGTTTATAATAGAATAATTTTTTACTGCAGTACGTGGCGAGATCATCATTAATTGAGGATTCACTTTGCCTGACTTTCTTGAAATGCGAGACACGAAAAGGAAAAAAAAATTAAATTAAATTTATGCAACGTTGTGTTTTCTACCAATGATTATGTTCTTGTAGGCACCAACTGAAATTGAAAAATACATAAAGTAAGCGATAACTTGTGAATTGAATGTTTCAAATAATACTATTAAAAGCACAGCAGAACGCACATTGGACACAAGATCGGCAGCGGAAGTTTACTCGACAACTCCCCAATTGGCAGTTAAGATCGAGCGCAGGCGGAGTGCCAGCCCAAGTCTGGGCAGGACGAACGCTTTCTCGCGCAAAACTTTGGCGTTCGCGCGACAAACGGCTCTCGCGTAATGGAGCGGCGTTATAATTACACGGACAAAAAGATCATCAGCTAAGACTTCCCGAGCAATTAGCATTCCAAGGAGTGCCGAGTGGAAAGGAGAAATTGCCGGTAATGGTGGCACTTCCAGCGAGCCAAAAACTTGGGCTCGTTTCCGATAATGAAAGGAGCTTCCTTTCGGTGTCTGCCTTGGTCCGCCCCCTCCCCCGTTCAAATTTCTTTTTGCATTATACAGAACACCGTACAAATTCAACGAAGAAGAGAACTGCACAACTTCCTACTCAACAAATATATTAACGGCAATAGAACGTTATAAAGAGATGATGCTAGAAGTTTTTGTCCCTTCCGTAAGAACCCCAAGATAAACAAACATATGCTCACGATAACGCTGCGTTCTGTCTTGCCGCAAAATTACGCGGTCATAAAACTTGCCTTCTGAGCTCTCAGAAATACTCTGTTAACGAGCACTTGGTGCGCAAGTTGCATTTGGAATTTTTCTTCATGAGTACTTTTTCCTTACAATAGCATTCCTTGATCTTCTGAAAGTCTAACCAATTTTGTTACTTTAAATTACTAAGTGGGATTTCTCTGTTTGAATTAACAGTATTGAATTTAAAAATTTGAAATATTCGACGGATTGTTTTTAAACAGAATTTTTCATCAACTCGTGTCTCACCGAATACGATGAAATAATAATGAAGTATACAAATAAATTGAACAAAATGTTACTTCATGAAAGCTCGGGTTTTCTGCGCCGGCTTGAAACTTCACACGTTTTATTCTGTCCAAAGACTCCTACTCGAGTCTTGTTACAAGCTTTAGGAACAGCAAAATGTTTACGACGTAAGCATTTGCCGGTACAGGAAAATTAGAAGTAATTACGCAAAGAGAAATGACCCCCAAGTTACTGTGATCTCCCATCCCAAGGGACGTCTTGATGGAAGGACAGGAGCGTCGAATCCCCCACAGCATCTTATGTTGGCAGCAGGATGCCATCAATTCTCATGTCGTTAGTTTTTTCTCACGGCGTCTCAGCAAAGAGGGACCTCCCTTCCACGAAGTGCAGCACACGTGCAAGTTTGCCTTCCTTTGCAGCGACTGACATTCCCTCCCCCTAGCAAGACCTGCACCCTCTTCGGGCAGTTTCATTCAATTTCCTACACACGCAAATGCATTGGAAGGATCAGAATCTCAATCAACTTCTTTGAAGGCTTGGAAATTTTTTTTGGCCTAAAAGAATTTAACTACCCTAGAAATTTGCTGCAGGATGTTTATTCTTAATTAACTTCTCTCGTGCGACTAAGCCGTGTGTTATATAAGACGGACATGAAGCCAAGCCTGAAACGTAACTCAGAAAGCGAGCCTATTCAAGGTACAAAATTTGCAATACATTTTTACACTTGTGTTCTTTTGTTTTTCTTAGAATGCGTTCTAACTTTTACGGAATTGCTTTTTTACGAAACATTATCAATTAAACTTTGATAAATTTCGAGATTATGATAAAATAAATTAATACCACCACAATATAGTAGAGAAAGGATGTTTTTGCTTTGCTTTCACTTGTATAAAATATTATTTACGGATAAAAAAAGAAACAGTTAATTTATTATTTAAAATGTCGATACTTCAAGCAGAGTTATCTCATCCTTATGGTGACAATTCTCGTTACAGCAGAAATACATTCAATGACTTATAAAAAGATTAACGGTAACCGCCCGGATAATGTGACAAAGGTAGCCATTCGGGTGCTGCACGAGCATTGACGGTAGCCGTTCGATTATTGTGACTTAACAGTCGCCATTCAGATTTTGTACGGGTATTAACGGAAGCCGTTCGGATGTTGTAAGAGCATTAGCAGTAGCCGTTCGATTATTGTGACTTGACGGTCGCCGTGCGAATATTGCGAGAGCGTTAAAGCGAGCTGTTCAGACATTGCCAGAGCAAATTTCACGCTGGAAAAATCAAATCTGCTAACGAAGGCACAACCGTTCAGGGCTGGGTATAGCGCGGACATATTGCAGCTCGAGGCCACATCCTCGCGCCCAATTTGTGTACCGTCAGACTGCACAAAATGAGCAAAAAAACGGGGACTGCGCTTTCTCCAGGAAAGGTATCGAAAGTAGAATCAGGCGCAAGCAATTGCAAATGCTCGTCTGTAAATACCAACCGGCCTTGTGCTACTGCCATATTATGTAGTTGTGCTCAAACTTACAATGAATCAATACTTTGTTAGTTTTTGGCCAGTCAGAGACTGAGCAGCATAGAATTAGTAATTACTAGTTACTAGTAATAACTAGCTATTACTAGAAAAAACTAGTTACCAGTTCTTCAAATGACTTGTCATTTGAAAAACTGAGAACTCAACTACGATCGGTAAAAATCTGTCCGTATTGGCCAACATTGCATACTGCCAATGGTGATATCAAGCTGGGGCCGGCATACACGTACAGTATCGGTCTTCAGTCCTAATTATGTATTGTCATAGCAGATAATTTGATCAGAAACTGACGTTCGTTCCGATGACAGATAATATTTGGTGACGAGATTTTCGCATCAATTAAATTTGCACGAACGAAATTAAATTAAATTTTTAACATTTGTCGACACAACATTTTGAATCATCGATGGTGTGCTTCTCTCACCGTTCGCTAAGGATGTTGCTGTTCTCCGTCTAATGTTTTGGCCGCCTCGTCGATAATCGAATATCCAGCGACGTAGTATGCACTTGGGTAGCTTTAATAATAGAGAATTTTTAAATGCACCGGCGGAAAATTAAACTGAGAAGAAGAGAATAATAACTCTCACCCAGCTCGCTCCTTATATCATTATTATTACCCTTATTAGTTATTTTAAAGCCCTCTAGCCTTATCGAATGTGATCTCAAATAGTGCAAAGAATTGGGACTATTTAGTATGGACTAAAGATAACGGCGAATCAATGCAACTGATGTGCTATCACCCTGAATTTGTGCTCATAGAAATAACATATTAAAAATCGAGAGGGAGAGAAGACACGAAAGATAAGATGGTCTTAACCTTGAAAGCAGTAAAGAGTTGTACCAATCCCGAACGCCTAGTTATAGTTGAGGTAACCTAACAGTGCCCCCTGAGGTCGACAGTTTCCAAAGAATACTCGCTTTTACTTGTATTACTTACTTACTCAGGAGAGAGAAACTAAACTGAACTAACCCTATTGCCTATCCTATGCCCCTGATAGCGAGCAGTATTAGTAGTGATATTCCTGATAAAGCAATATGAACTTTCACTTAGTAGTAATATTTATCCGCGATGATAATCATTTCCGTAATCTTACTCCCACTACCCTAACAGAGTTTGTTTACATGCAGCAACAATAGACACTTCACTTCTACACCTTAACATCCCTTATTTTCGTACAGTATACGTGTGCATTTATATATTTCATTCAGTTTTATATTCACTATATTCACTATATTCAGTTTTATATGTACTGAGCAAACATATTTATGCATATTTTGATAACGTGATGAGAAGTCTCATTCGTTTGTAAAATAATGACTTATTTCAGATGACTTCAAAAATAATTATTCTCACTAGTCATACCGATCCTAAGATTGGAGAGAAAAGTCTCCGAGGTATTTGACTTGTTTAATTATGCCTGCATTACCACTGTACGTTTCGCCACACTAACGAGACGATGCACACTTTGTTGCATCCGCAATACTGTCAGCCACAAACTCTAGATAAAATTCAAATTGTTTCTTTACACATGAACATCACAAATACTCGTTTTCACCCCATTTCAGATCACAAAAACAGAAGCAAATTTCTTTGAGTTTGTCTGTGAGCATCAGCCCGTTGAAGATTTTTTTGCGCATTCTACAGCCTCTCATCTTTTAGATAACGCTTTTAAATCGCTGGCAACCTATTAAAGGCACTGATACTCGCCTGCCTGAAGCAAGACGAGTGAAAAGTATTTCTTCAGAGGGATGTCGACAGATATATGTAGGTGTCGCTCAATATCAATATTTTTTGATGGCGTTGGTAGCGGTCCTGGTATTTCCATTGCAGTAGCACTGAAAATTTCGAACCAAAGTTATTCAATCAAATCGATCTGATCAGAAAGGATATCGATTTGTATCGACTGCTGTATTAGAATTCGTGCTCAACTGCAGCTCAGACATTCAATAACAGCACGCTATCGTGAGCTTGCCATTGCATTAAATGAAAAATTATGCTCAGAGTGATACTATTAGAACTAATAATTT
Organism: Orchestia grillus; assembly: GCA_014899125.1. Classification (NCBI taxonomy): domain Eukaryota; kingdom Metazoa; phylum Arthropoda; class Malacostraca; order Amphipoda; family Talitridae; genus Orchestia; species Orchestia grillus. The sequence continues at coordinate 7,180 of VOMN01062948.1, forward strand.
AAACACAAATATATAATAAGATGAAGATAACTCGCAAAACAACTTACTAAAGGGATAGAGTTCAGAAAATCTTACAGGAGCTAAATGACTAAAATCCGTGCATGTCACCAAGAATAACCTAGCACCGTTTCACCCATTTTCATTCAAGATCCTCAGAACTAAGACTTTTTCCCACTGAAAATGAGCGGGTTCTCACAAAAGTCTATAGTTGTTCAATAACACGCGTGCAACAGCCAAAATTTTCGAGGCATTTCAGCAGGGAAACGTTCGCAGTATTCAGAATTGGCTCGATGCAGCGTTCGAAAGGAACGGAGACCTAAAATCACACTGACCTTTCTGAATAAGTCGTGCGTGGATGCAAAATAGAACTCGCAGCAGAGGATGCATGAAGCTTCGTTGAATAAAGCGGGAGAAAACTTATCGCTTCTTGAATTCGCGCTCTACAGCACGCGAAAACTCAAGTTACCCAAGCTCACTCAGAACAGAGCATAGCATCTCGCCGAGCCCTGAATTCACAATTACTGAAAACTCGCATCATATGAGCATCATTCATCAAAAAGAATAAAATTCACGGCACACTGACCTTTCCCAATGCAAAGCACTAACTCGAGATGGAGCATCCTAAAATCTATCTAATATAACGCACGCTAGTGAGAGAACACTGCCCAAGGAAACTAGACAGTATTCTGCCTGAAAGCCAAGGCCAGCATTACGCTCAATTAGTAACAAAGTTGGTATCCAGGACGTCGAAAGTTGTGCCTCCAGAGTTAGCCAGGCATCTCGGCGGAGGTTTATTTGAATATTTTATTTGGAAGCCGTTTATCGCAAAAGGTGTTGAGGGAGGCCTCGCTGCAGGCAAATTGGAGGAGTGCGAGCGGTGCTGAAAAGATGAGAACTTTTCTGAGGAACGCAATAGTTGGTCTACTGCAGAGCAGAGTTTCTAAGGAGTGAGCATGTATGCGTGAGAAAATATAAAAGAAGAAGATAACCAAAAAGTCTCGTCTTTACTTGCAATTTTTGGAGGCGATGACGTTTGAAAACCAATGACAAGCTCAACGAAATGTGACACTGAAGTAGAATTCTGAACTCGAATTCCTCAAACGTCCAATCCACCACGACTGGCTTCTTAGGTCGTTATCATTATTTTCTACACACATCTACGACCTCGACTACATGGTTTAGGATTCCATTCTACCCATGACCTTTCAAGAATATGTATGAAAACCATGTAAGAATTAAACAAAGAAAAAGAAAGGGCATGTACCAACTTCTGTTCTACAATAGTTTTACAGAAAAACTTGCATAACTTTAGGTTATTCAAATTATCTAACAGACTATTTTAGATTACGTTTGTAAGTTGAAACTCAAGATTTTTGAAAAAATGGAAATGAAATGACCAAATTTTAGTAATTTTCAAGGGTTGATTTCAAAATATAACGTAATGGACTTGTAAAAATGAGATTAACGGACAACTTTTTTGGGAACGTAAATTAGGCATTACAAACAATATTTGGACAGGACAGTAGTAATACCAATCGAGTGATAAAGTCCATAAATTATTTTAATGCCGGCTACGTTAAGCCAATAGAGATCAGTATCGAGCCATGGCAATTTTGTCTTGTATTAAGAGGGTAACCGGTGTGTGAAAGTTCATAACTAATAGGAGAGATTTTTCAACGTTTCCGTTCTCGACAGCCGAGTCTTGCTCATACGTACAGGAGCGTAAGGTCGTCTTTGCGCTAACCTTCGCTGCGCTGAGCGGACTAAAACTCTATCACTGTTTGTCTCCCGCTGTCAGCCAACGTGCACCTTCGACCATTCAGCCACCAATTGACCAATACCATAAGATTTTATGCAATTTACAGTCTGCCTGTCTCCACTGCAGGAACTCTCGAAGATGTACTCTCTCCAGGCCGGAAAACACGAGGTTTGAGGTCACTTCAAGTGTCATAGATCAATCAGGGTCACCTAGTTCCTAGAACAGAACAAGAAACCAAATCTACAAATAGAAAAATGAAACACTCTTGCAATAAATTACCACAAACATTCCCCTTCAGAATAGGATAGAATGGAATGAAATGGGAAGCGGCATCAGGGACGAGTCGAATGTTCTTTGTTATTCGATTGCTACCCTAAGTTCTCTGACGTCCGACAGCAACATAATACTTCATGATTACATCACACCGCAACACATCATCTATTTATCGTCTGTCATGCAGACTAAAACAGAGGACATGACATTAACGCACAAATTCTGTACCGTGAACTGGGAATTTCTACGTAATACGAAAAAGAAATAAAACTGGAACCTGTAGAGTATAAAACTTGATCCATTGCGAGCTCGAAATCAGATTAATCGAAACGGCAAGGGGCGGAGCGATGTATTCACGAGAAATTTATTCACTTAAGCATGCTGGCGAGGACGGACATACCACAGTAGCTGCCTAAGACGGGTTAGCAACTGAACTAAAAATTGAGAAAGTCTTTGTCAAGCCAAGACTCCTACGATTAATTTCTTGCTCGGCTTGCTAGAACGACAACTGAATTTCAAGGCCTCGAGCGATGCATCAAAGTAAACAAAAGTCCAAACATTTCTCCGCGACTCTCTGAAGTTTATAGAAATAAACTGATATTTTTAGCTTTTGGAACGAATGAAAGTGCTGGGTGTTTTCACGGGACGTCCTCGAATAATAGCGAATGCATGAATGTAAATAAATAAAAATTAAGTAGATACCAAGGGCACAATCTCGCGACAGGACGTGCCAACGGATGTTGCGTCGTACGACGAATTTTTGTCACGCTTGGGGAACAATATTAGGGTAAAGGCATTGCCACCACACCACATGATTGCTTCGTCTCTAGAAAAACAGCGGGCGATGTTCGCGAGGTTCTCATACCCGACTTGGCTTATTTTCAGCACAGGGATCCAATATTTGATACCTAACCAATTTATTTCCCATCAATTCCGGCGAGCAGCCCAACCTTCGGGCGGATGTTGTGAGCCCAGCCCAGCCTCAGACAGAGACGGTGCATCCGTCACAAGCCCAATACAGCTTCTCACTCGTCTTCATAATTGCGAAAAAAGTTGCTGAAGTTTAAAGTGGCAGAATTGTTCTTGAAAAGAAGAGAGGCTAGCGATGGGCGGGAAGACAGTCTCGAAGAAAAGTGGAGTAGGGCTTTATCGAGCGGGCCATTTGTTCAGCCGCGAGAAAAGCAGTAGAGATAAGACAGCGACATCAATTGAAGCTTAAGCAAAGGTATCAGTCAAAAGAAATATTGAAGGCATAAATATGGAACAGTAGAAGGAAAGGGAAAAAACACTATAATACTAATACTTCCACTAGCTATGCAAAGAATAGTGATTAAAAAATGGAGACAACAATGAAAGCAGATGCAGGTATAACAATGGAAGCAGGAAAAGCATTAACTACAACAGAAACAGCAGTAATAGCAAAAGCATTAGCAGTACCAGTAATACTAGAAAAGTAGCCGCAGCACTACCACTTCAAGTATAAAGTAAACCTTGTCAGTAGCAGCATCAGCAAGAAGGGCAAATTGCAGTAGCAGCAGAAGCAGCGAGCCAGGGACGATATTGCGACGAACACTTTGATATTTGTTGGCCATTCAAGAAGCGGCCACAATAAAGCGAAGGCTTGCCGTTGTCTTCACTCAAAAAGAATACCACTTGAGGCGAAGACATCTCAAGAACTATTGAATTTCCCGCGGCAAAGTTCCCGAAAACTTACCAGTGCGTGACACAGAAAGCTGGCTTTTCAAGTTTATATCGTTCAAGACAAAATTCGAACAAAAGAAGCGTCTAAAAACATAGAAGCAACAATGGTAAAGACTGATTTCGCTTCAGAATGCTTTCTTAAATTGTTCACACCTACGAAGAATTTGCGTGAATCCTGGGCTAAAGAATTGAAAGGAGTCACACACGGAATTCTAGTTTTTCCTTTCTCAGGGGAATAATCGTCAGAAAAATTGTCAACAGAACATGAAGAACTGTCAATTGTGAAAAGAACAATTGAAGTATGAGTAAATAAAAAAATATAATTCTCAAATGAGCAGAAATTACTGTTGGAGCCAAAAACTAATGCAAAGTAATTCCCTTGTCTCGAAAAATAATTTCTAGACAAGAACTAAAGGACACATAGGTTGAAAATATTTATTCAGAATCCTAGTACAAATAATTTCAATGCCACAGTAACATTTACCAACTTTGCACTAGCAGTAAATTCGACAAATTTTGCTGGCGGTGACATCTACGCATACAGCGAAGCAGGCCTGGAGAGGGAGAGGAAGAGGGAGAGGAGAGAAAGAGAGAGAAAGAGCGAGAAAGAGAGAGAGAAAGAGCGAGAAAGAGAGAGAGAAGAAGGAAGAACGGGTGGCAGAGCCTGCATGCCGAGCTCCAAATGTCAGTGGCGTCTCAGGAGTGCCGTCGGCAGCGTGTACAAGGCAAATTTGTATCCAGTCTCGAGGAGCTGGATCAGGAGGACGATTTCCTTATACGCTTAGCGGAGCCAACTTTGTTTGCGGCGCACAAATGCGCTCATTTAGCCAATGGCGCATCCCTCACGGGAACTAAATTCAACTAAAATTACTTCAAGTCTGTCCTTTGCTCATAAATCAAAAAAAAATTTTGCATGTACAGCTTGTTAAAAACTTTAACACATACGACTGACTGAAGAACGGAAGAATTCAATATATAAAAATTGGTTGAAAAGCTCCTTTATTTCTGCACACTACGCTGCAGAATACATTAAGAGCAACAAATAAAATAAGTACGGAAGAAGAGAAAGAAAACAACAATTTTTTACCTGGAAGATTCTAAGCACAATTCGCACGACGAGAAAAGTTTCCGATGAAAATCTGCTCGCGCTTTTTTAAATTAAAAAAATAAAATCTTGCAGGGTCCCTCGGTCAAAACGGTGGCATGAATGATGAAACAGGCTCTATGAATGGGCGCGGGAGCGCGGGCGTTGTCCGCTTGTGGTCGGCCATTCATCGCAGAGTGGTAGTGGCTCCCTCATAACACATTGTAATGAAATAGCGCGAAGAAGTATTGTGAACACGCGCGTCTCATGGAAAACACCTCGCACAAGAGTTTCTGTGCGATTTCAGTGCTTCATTTTTTTACATGTTTCTAAAGTATTACCGGCTGAAATTAACACATGCGTTTGATGAAGTTCACACAAATACTTTCATTGCTCCATGGTGCAGTGGTGAACGTGATGGCCTCACAGCCGAAAGGACNCAACGGTAAAACGTGTTGGAATAATAAAGGTTCTTTTTTTTGCTAGCTCTTTGGTAGAGCGGACGGTCAACACGCTCCGCTGCTAGCAAGGCAAGCCGAGGTTCCGCTACCAGCGTGCGTTTGCTGCTGGATTTTCACTCCGTCACAGATTTATTCCCTTGGGAATGGAATCTTACAACGAGCATTCCCCACAGCACTCACGTGTCCTGTCAGTGATCACGCTTTATTTAGTAGCAGTGAGGATAGCTGCGCTTCAGTTATGCAGACTATCTCGGACCGAAAGAGAAGGGGCCGTTTACATAGTTTGGACTCTGGAGGACGGGAAATCTATGGACAAAGTGTGTTCCCAAAGAAGATCCCATGCGCATAGAAACATCGAGTTAAGAAGGAAGAGGAAGAAAAGATGAAGAATTATCATCGAAGAAGGCATGAAAATGTAAAGAAGCAGCGTGAGCACGAAAGATAGAAGTCTCGATGGCCTAGCTAAAGCTGTGGTAACCTAACGGTGTCCTCTGGGGATGCCAGTCCCCATATTGTACTTAAAATCAAATATGTTGACATGTAAGTCAGCTCTGTTGGGATAATATTTATTTTCCACCAGCTCGTAAAAATAGATTTGTTGAATATGAAAATAAGGGAACAGAAAGAGGCCAACGTTCTAGGGCTGATCATGCAGCTCCAAAGGCTACAGTTAGAGGAAGGAGGAACTGGCCTGCATACCATTAACTGCTGGACCGGGCTCTACCAAACGGCTCATGTTCAGCCCTGCTGCAGACAGCCATTATTACGACGGCACCGACGTCGTTTTTCGGTGGCACCTAACTCGAGGTTTTGTGCTTAGTGGCGTTCCACTGTCCAATTTTTATTTATTCGAACCTACGAATTCACCGTGTCCGTAAACAAAAAACGGAATAGATCTATCAATTTAACAGGAACTCGCCGTCGATAATTTCAAACAAAACAGAACATTTGCTTCCCGGGTATGGAGAGATACTCGTACGTTCTCGAAAGAGTGCAGAACTGCGAGCTGTAAAAACGTTGAGATCAAATAAGTTTTACCGCAGTAACTGCATGATATTACCTGAGAGAAAACTGAGAATCTAATTTTCCTTGTAAAACATGTAAAATTTTACTATGTCCAAGGAGAAGACATCAGCGTAGATAATTGTTAGCTCGAACCGTGGGCATTCTTGCGACAGGGGATGATAAAATAGAGCTCTACGGCCTCCCTGGCTATAAATGAAATCCACTAACATCCCCCACAGTAAATATCGCCAATTTCGCGTAGGAAAAGCAAACTCATTTCTCAAAATGCCGAGAATATCAGTGTACGCCAATTATTCTACTCCACCAAACGGCGTAGCAAGGCTTTCTTCTGAGGAAATATACATACCAGCAGAGCTAACTCTGGGAAACTGGATTCCCTTAGCAAATGCATGGTATCCTGGGAATACAACTGGATACATGAGCGAACACAGACGAATAAAGATAAATGACGTTTCCTAGTAGAAACCTTCGTATTCAAATTTGCTAGCATAATTTGGAGAAGCATCACTTCACCGAAAATAAAGTGCAAGATCCTATAGACGGATTGAAACTGAAGGCAAAGATTAATTCAAGTCTCTAAAGAACACTCAAAATAAGTTTTTACCATTTCGAATGAACAAGTACATACACCCCCAAAAGAGGACCTTTGCAATCACCTTGTTTACAAATATCGAAGACGGTCGCGCACGCAAAGCTCCGTAACACTGAGATCATTAAAACCAGCCTACATGACATTTTGTACAGTTCAAAATATCAGTATCAGTATAAAGCTTCCTACCAGATAAAATGTGATCCAAAAAGAGCGAGAAGAAGGAACCATTAAGTATGGAGTTCAGAAAACGAAGAATCTATTCACAGGTGTGTTCCCACACAAGATTGCCTGCGCATAGCAACAGTAAATTAAGAAGGAAGAGGAAGAAAGGGTAAATGATAATCAGCTGAACAACCATGAAAATGGAATGAAGCTAAGTGGCTACGAAAGGTAAAAGTCCCGAAGTCGGAGCTAAAGCTGAGGTAACCTAACAGTGTCGATCTGGGAACGCCAGTTTTCATAGCATATAAGAGACATTCTTAACTAACATAACCGTTACTATTGCCTATGACCTATTCTATACCCCCTGAGGGAATTTAAAATACCACGCTTAAGTTTTAAGATACGACGAGGAGAATCGAGAATCAAGAATATTAAAGTAACGTGCAAAAGATGTACATCAAAATTACAAATCCGACGCACATCCCGCAATAGCCTCGTTCGAGACACACCATTAATTATTATTTGTTGCTACTTGATCAAATCGGGCAACATACAAATTATAATAAGCAAAAACAGAACTGTTCAGGTGCGATAAAGTAAGATAAGTTATGAAAAATCCCACAACTTGCCTTGAAATTTCAATTAAATACGCATTAGTGAGATCCAAAAAAAAGAAAATTTTCAACAAGTACCGTATGTTATTGACACGTGAGCGTGCAGAAAACTACTTGCAAGCTTTCCCCACTAAGTCTGATACGGCAGGCAGTACTCTGCCTAAGAGTGGTTACAATTTCGAAATGTATTAAGCCTGCTGGCCTCCTCTTCACCTCGAAACTTGAGACCCTCAACATGACGAGAGTTTCTGTCGTGGAAACGCCTCAGTAAAGTCGGCTTCAAGTTCTCGACTGGATGGAAGTTACGCGACCGACCAGACCACCCCAACGAATTTACTCCTTTCCCGTGAAACCAAACTCGAGTTTTCAAACCAAAGACTTTTGGGTCAAGAGTTGAAAATTACAAAGTTAAATCTCAGCGTCCGCAGCATTACGAATATGTATAGATGAACTGGCTGGGGCTCATTAGCTCCGTCGGACTAAGGTTCACAGTAGAATAAAAAATGTCCATGGTGACTTTTGAATACAGACTTGCGACAACCAAAATCTATGCGACAACACGAACAACAAAATAGCATTCCATGATCAAGGACGTTGATAGCCTAACCTGCATCCAACGAATTACTGGAATTTACCATTGGGAAGCCACCGCGCCTTCTTTTAGCATTGCGGCTGCGCACAATCCACTTGTGTCCTTGTGCTTCAGAATCGAAGAACAATTTCCTCCCTAATAAACACGCAAACCAAGAGCCCGCAAAGCCATAATTATCCGCAGAGGAATGCGAGGCTTTTATTTTTAGAAAAACAAACCATTTTTTAAGAAGTAATATACTTGGAAATATTTCACCACCGGTAAAGAATGATTTCTAGATGCCGAGTGTTCCCAGCAGTGGTCCTTACTATTTCAATTCCCGCAACATTGTCTTGTACAGTATAAAAAAACAGGTTCGTTGAAATTCGCCTTTCGTTCCTTCGCCGAGCCATATGAAATGTGCATTCGAGAGTAAAGAGGTTTTATTGCATTTTTCTCTTGGCCTGAATCTATTGAGTTATAATCTCAGAAATGAACGCAGTAAGCAACGCCATTACGGGACTGGGAAGTTTAGCTGAAAGGACTTCGGTGCTGCGAAATTAAGAAGTAATTGCGGTGCATTTTTTCATCACGGTAAAAAAGAGAGGCACGCGGGCAAAAACAATTACTGGAATATTATATGTAAGATACAAATGCACCCTCATTCATTCGACTTGAGTTTAATGAGAGTTTGCAGCACTAAAAACTCCGAAAGTATAAAACGTGATAAAAAAAATAATCAAAAGTGTTTGTCAAGCAAATTCAACGTTCACAAGTGGTATCACATCCAAAGTTTTGTGCTTGATTTCTGGGAAATTCTAAGTATTCGAGACTCACGAAGACTGGCGCGAGTGCTCCGTGAAGTGACGCTGTTCTTAATTAAAGAAGAGAACTGACAGCAGCGTAAATGCTAGCTCGTTAGTTTGGGTGCGCATCATACCAGAAAAAAGAAAAATAACAATTGAATCAATACAGACGAGAATACGTTAGAAGATCGTCACATCATAATTAACGTAAAAATTGTAAAGAAAAGTAGAATTTGGATAAAAGGCAAAAAGACTTGAAATATCGCTTCAAAACGGTAAACACACACGCAGATGAACAACATATTTTACGAAAATTAAAAATATTTGTAATTGAATGAACAGGCACCAACAGGGCTGAGTAATATGATTGTAGGAGATTTGGCTTGCCTGAGGCGTAGCCTGGCACCTTCTCGGACTGATGAATTGAAGCGGGGCTTGCCCATTAGCGCGCCTCGGTTCCTTCTTATCTAATCTTACACAATTCTCGCGTTAACTTCAAGCAATTGTTAGAAAACTTCAATCCGACCGGAAGATTTTCAGAAACGTGAAATTTGTGCTGGTGTAACTGTGTATTCACTGTGTGCGAGCTGTCATTGGGATGGTTTCGAGTCATGCACCGCAGGAAGATCTTAACATAATAACCCGCTTTTATTAGAACAAATAATCACTAACTGTAGAAAAAGGTATGTATAATGACCGAAAACCTGCATGAAATTTGTTTATTCCCGATTAACAAGCTATCCAACAATGACGTCGTTTGACAAACACAAAAGAATCTTTATTAATTCCAACACATTTTGCCGTTGGGTTTCCGAAGCCTAAGATTACAGTGCACAGCAATCGACTTTACAAAATGAATATTTTTTGGTAGCTGACCCTATTTTAGTTAGTAATCTTTAATCGATTGGTATTCATGTCTCACTTGAGTCAGTAATGAAAGCACAAGTTTCAACGTAGGGCAAGTAGAGGTTTCTCAATACCAGGCTCACTGTGATGTACGAAGTCGCACGAAGGATTGCCTGTACTGCATTTGTAGCACTTCAGGAGCTCGCATATTCAGAGAGAACATCGCACCGATCATACAAGATGATCATTCGTGAGTGCATGCTCACTCTGTCCGAAATGGAGCAATTTAAGGAGGAGGAGCTCTCAGACGTGCCAGCTGGCTGAGATTATAATAAGCAGGACGAGCAGCTGGTGGTAGTAGCGGTAAGCCGAGCGGTGGCGCGTCTGGTGGCACGAAAAATATGCGACCTGCAGATAGCAGTTATACGCTGAGCAGCTGTGGCGAATAGTAATAAATGCGCAGAACATCTGCAGGTAAAACAGCTGCAGGTAGTTTTAGTAAAACAGTAAGTGCAACATCGGCAGATAGAGCATCTGCAGATAAAGCAGCTGCAGGTAGCTCTAACGAGAGTGCAGATGCAGCCCATGCAGGTAGAGAATCTGCTCGTAATCGTGGGACGCTGGCAGCGGCCGTGTGTGCAAATGAAGCCACTCGGAGCTCTGAATTAATGGCTTGTCACTGGTAAATCCAGTCAACACTTGGGTCATTTCAGGCTGATTACATGATTAATGAGTGTCTGATGATCTCAACACTGCAGATGTATAAGCAGGGCGGCTCAGAGGTAAAAGCTAGGAACAGTAAAACTTCACTGAGTGCTTTGAAGGTAACAAGGTCCCAGGAGTATTTTATGGTAACGCATTTTCTACAGTTTCAAATATGCTGTCGAACTGCAGTCTAACTTTCAACTGTTACCTATCACCCCTACTTGTACTCTAACCTGAATTAAAATGTTTATGATCATCAACGATACAGTTTTGATACATAATGCCGTCTACTGCAGTCTCTTGTACAGCAGTAATAACAAAGCAGTTGGAATGAATATAATTACAGGTCGTATAAAAATCAGATCGCACTTCGTGAGCTCTAGTGATTACTAGTCTAACATGCATTGCGCAGGTACCAGGCACATATTAAGACCTAAATTCAATGGAGCATGGGAGTGAATAGATACCTTGCAGGCCACAGAGCTGTCGTTAAAACAGACTGAAGTTTTGAAAGTAGAGATCACGCTGCCGAATGTCAAAAAAACTTCTTTTGCACTATCTTCCGAAAATCGCTCGTTTGCATTAGCTTCTTCGAGTTACAGCATAAGAATGATGTTCGGACTACAACATAAGCTGAGTGAAGGAAGTTAAAAGATTTATTAACCGAGCAGGTAAATAAGACGTGAAGCGCCTTTTCCTCGTTTACCCTCACACGTAATACTTGATCTCTTGCTATCACAACAAATTTCAATCATATCACGGTTCGCGTTCTCACACTTAGCGTATTCACGCTAACTTCACATTTGGCGAGAAATGCGTTTATTGTGAAACGAAAGCACAATTCTCCCTTCACATGGAGACCCTATACCTTAGGTAAGCGATTATAGAATATGCTTGTGCACAGAATACGAAACAGTGCCCCCAAAAACGATACTTCATTTTTTATGTCTAGTTTGTCCCAAAAAAGTACGCTGAAAACCATGGAAAGGAAAAATTCTTTGAGAAAAAATACCATGAAGTTTTTTAGACGCCTCGATTTTACGCTCGCAGGCGGCAATTAGAACACGATAAAAATATCTGAATGGCCTCTCAAAGCCTTAGTTTCTTTTCATACCATCGAAGATTTTTTGAGTACTGGCCCTGTTGCGACTCGCTGTGCTACTGAAGACTCTAATATTCCGTTGCCTCGCATGTTCCAAATTAATAGTTCAAAATCTTTCATATGAGGCGACGTTGTCCCGGGTAAGCATGACTTTTTCAGCCGTTCATGGTTGTCACTTTTCATTTATTGGAAGATGAGGAACGAATTTTCCCTCGAAGAATTCCTCGAAACCAAAAGGTGAAACAATTCCAGTTGAGTGCAAAAGTTCTCAGTTATTTAAAGGCTAGTTTAAATATATGAAAGACGGTCGCCCATGTTTTCAAACTCTCATGCCCTTCTAAGTTGAGTGCTATTTACAAATTAATTCAACATTAGTTTCAGCTGGTGAAACACTGGAAAACAATTGAAGAAGTCATGAGAAGCTCGAAGCATGAAATGCATAATAATTTGAAAGATTATGTTGAAATTATATGCCCCGAAGAATTTCAATTAAAATTGCTATTTGAATTTCGAACAGAAATGTTTCAGATACTAAGACGAGTGACTATTCACCCATAAGAGTCAAAGAGTCACATAATCTAATAAATAAGAAGTCAGGATTGCAGGTAATTACACTCGCCAGATACATAGTCATAAATCAGTCTCAGCACATGTTCGTATGTCTGTAAAAATAGTGAATTATTGAGTTATCGTCTTTTACAAGGCTAGTGAAAGGCGAGTTAATTTAGACATCTGTGCAATTACATTGCTGAAATAAAGACAATGATATCAAGTACACTTGAAATGATTCATGTGCTTGAATAAGCCGTCAGAAACAAAGGCACAAGTGTATCTATTTTTCCAAACAAACTGAAATTTAAAAAAAAATAGTCGTATTTATCCTAAGAGCTTCGTGGATAATTAAGTGACATAATGGTTCTTTGGAGAATACGCATGAATATCTAACGAATTTCTGAGTAAATTCAGGAGCGTCTAACATGTAACCGAATTTTAAAATACACTCGGGAACTGTTTTGGCGCACCCAGGTGCATCCAATGTTCAATATTCAAACTGAAAAATTTCAAAAACTAGATCCAACTAAAATCAAAAACAATATAAACGTTTATCGTAAAAAAAGGAAATTACCCGTTCTTGATTTTATGTAAACATTTGCTTCTGTCATTCCACTTGAAGTAGGCATTCCTCTAGTAGAATTACACCCTTGATTTCAGCATTCGTTCTTAAAATAACACCGTTAGCTTCGACACGTTTCCGGAACAGATACTTACACCCCAAACTACTTTTTCATGCCAGGTCATCCATTATTATCTGTAATTTTGGCCGCATAAGGGCAGATACGGCTGCAGAACAGTTGTTTAATGACTGGGCGGCCCAAACGCTGGACTGGAAATGGACTCACCAGTGTTGGTTTTGCTGTCGCAGCTGCCCGGCTTGTGGTCCTCGAGGGTGAACCGCGGTAGGTGCAGCACCGTCACCTGCACCGGGTCGTCTTTCTTCCACTTGAAGACCAGGTCTTCTGTTGTCCAGCCGTCTGAAATGCATGCGAATGGTTACCAAAACACTAATGTCATGTGAGGGTCAGTCAGGGCACGACATGGATTACGCGTGGGAGGGAGGGAGCGAGGAGGGAGGGAGCGAGGAGGGAGGGAGAAAGGAAAGAGTAGGAAGGAAGGAAGGAAGGAAAGAGTAGGAAGGAAGGAAGGAAAGAGTAGGAAGGAAGGAAGGAAGGAGTAGGAGGGAAGGAAGGAAGGAAAGAGTAGGAAGGAAGGAAAGAGTAGGAAGGAAGGAAAGAGTAGGAACGAAGGAAAGAGTAGGAACGAAGGAAAGAGTAGGAACGAAGAAAAGAGTAGGAACGAAGGAATGAGGGAGCGAAGGAATGAGGAGCGAAGGAATGAGAGAAGGAAGGAATGAACGAACGAAGGAATGAGGGAAGGAAGGAATGAACGAACGAAGGAATGAGGGAAGGAAGGAACCAAGGGTGGGATGTGCCTGAGGTAAGGAAAGGAGAAGACAGAAACTTCATAAAGTAATAATCACTATCCTCAAAAAATTATACGATTGGATTGAAGAGTTTTTAAGTTAAGCCAGCGGACTGTACAGGATGTCCTTCCTATGCTGCACATCTCAACTCCCAGGCCTCGCCTGAAGGACCAGAAGGCAAAAGAGCAAAGCACCGAGTCAAGTCTCGCAAGTCTGCTGTCAACGCCGGTCATCTACACGTGCAGATGAGAACAATTGAGGTAATCTTACATTTCTGGTACTAGGCCACTTGCGGGAGGTAATTGTCTATCTTATTCCTGAGAGGCACTCGCTGAAAATCAGAAAAGTAACCGACTGATGTACGAACGGCAACAAAATAAAAACGATCGCTGCTTCTCATAATGTAGATTACAGTAACATACAAATGCCTTGTGTGCGTTTCTTGGCTAACATAATGAACGGAAAGAAAATTATGTGCTTGTACAATTACGCAATTCCTCGAACTTCTTACGCTTGGAATGAGAGGAAAAAAGCACCGTTCTTGTATTTGTATGCATGGTTTCAGGATGTACATGTCCCATAACCCTGCACATCGAGCCACAGCCCTCCTTCATCAGGGCTTATTGCAATCGTGAATGGAGGGCAATTGGCTTTGGATCAAAAATGATCATCTGCCATCTCGTAGGAAAAATATTCCTTGAGGTCACCGCATTAAGACTAAGCAGAGCATGAGACTTGTTCTGCCAGTAATCCATGCAGCCAATCATAGAGGCCTTCAGGGGGGTACTCAGGATCAGTGGAGGGCAGCTGAGCCGTAGCAGCTGAGCCATGGCCGCTGAGCCGTGGCCGCTGAGCCGTGGCCGCTGAGCCGTGGC
>VOMN01062951.1:0-20897 GCA_014899125.1 Orchestia grillus
AGTTTATTCCAAAGTTGGTCACATACAAAGTATATACCTTTTGGTTTTTGAGTTAGTAAAATTACAGCCTTAACAAGGATCATGTTCTAGAAAGAATTTTCCTACAATGTCTTCTCCAAGTTGAAGGTTGGTGTATGAGAGAAGAAAAACACCAATGGGTTCAATGTTATTTGTAGAACACGACACGAATGATCGAGATTTACATCATGAACTTGAGAATTGGAAAAATAAATTTCCAGTACATGGTGCATCAGTTATTTTTTCTGTTATGATTTTTAAACACTAATTTAAATGTATTTGTAGAATAATTTTCTCATTGCATCCTGATAGTTAATATAGCATACTATACTAACTTCGAAGTTTTTCTTATTGAATGCCTTCTATGCTCAGGCACTAATAAGAACAATTTCTACTCTGAATTTACTTTTAGATCTGTACCACCATGGAAAAGTACCTAAATCAGTACACATGCAACGGCGTTCCCTAAAATAATGAAGCAAATTTATCGCGGCCAGCTCTCGTTCTTAATAAAACCAGCAAATATCGAATAACGATGGTGACGTCGTACATCTCGGACCTTAATTCTATGCCTACCATAAATCAAACAAAACCTTAATTGTGGCACTGTCATTTCTGGTGCCAATCAAGTAAACTTCTTCGATGTATTTGGAAATATTACTTAAAATCTGTTTATAATGGAACACAAAAGAAACGTTCCCGGTGAGTTTTGTCCTCTGCATTACACAATTTTATGTTATAACATTACAGAAAATTAACTGCCGCTTAAAATTCATTTCCTGCATTACTTGTATCCATGCCGCTTGGATGTGTCAACAAATCCTACACAGTGTGTCATTATTCTGGTTCTTCGACTCAAATTAGGGCGTGGCTGCGCACATGTTTCAGTTATTCAAGATATAATTGCTATGTTAAAAGGTGAATTCAAGACGGCTATGTCATGAATTGAGATTGCTTTAGCTTAAAACTTTATTTTGAGTATTCCACTAAGACAAGAAAATATCTCGAAGAAACGTAAAAAAAAAAAGTCTATTAGAGTTAGGCACTTAGATAGAATGCTGTCATGACACGAAAGTAAAGCTATGTAAATACAAACTTGATTTGCAGTTCTGTTCATCACTGAAGTCACCGCAGTCGTTGTTGCCATTGCAGACCCAGTGACCTTCCGCGCATTCGCCGCTGTTCCGGCACAGAAACTGTGACGGTGGGCACGTAGGCGGAGGGGCTGGAGAAATCTCTCATTAAGTAAATTTTCTCAAATTTTGACATAGTTTGTTGATAGGGCACTCAGAATTCCTACGAATATGTTGATGAAGCATGCTATGAAAAATAATCAAATTCATGTTGCGCAGGGTTGTAAAAACTGAATTTCAAATAAAATTACGAAAACTAGGAGTAGAAATTTTCTTAATCACATATCTTTCACCGTTCAATAAATATTAGGCGTCTATTCCTGCCTCAATTAACAAAAATCAATATTACGTGCCTTTTCACGAAAAAAAAGCAAGCATGATACGTTTGTTAATCCCTCGCTTGGAACACAATTAATATTAATAGGTACACACTCTTGAGCAGCCGCTCCACACTTCCCCCAGCTGAAAGTCACAGAACTACCGTCGTGCTGGTCACTGAAGCTTCTGCAGGCCTTTTTTGACGTCATATCTTGAAGCCCAAATGCATTCTTTGGTGTACTCGCATTGAAATTATAAGCAATTTTTTTTAATAAAGCCCCTCTTCTATAACCAAATTGTTAAAAACGCAATTTTATTGCTTTTAAAGTAAGCCAATTCATTTTTATCAAATACATTCGACAAGTTAGAAGCCCAATCAACGTTCGTAGAAGTTTCTCATCCATTTGAGGTATCCAGAAGTTTCAGTGAAGATTGGTTGTTCAATGGGTTATTTGTGATGAGCTGAAGAATAAGAAAGTCACATAATAGCTCAAAATATACTATTAGAGAGACCTGGGTGAACAAACACATCCCATCTGTGATACACACCACGTGGGTGTAGAGCTTCATTCACTACCTCGGGATTATCAACGAATTGTCTCGATATAAATAAATGAGAAAGAAGAACTAAGTAAACTATGTAATATTAGAGGGTGTTGGGCAATTGTGCACCATCCACCTACCATTAACATACTAGTTAATTTTGAGCAGAAATACTTACTCTCTTGGCAGTCCATTTCGTCGCTGTTGTCACCGCAGTTATCGATTCCGTCACATAACATGAAGCTGTGAATACAAACTCCGGTGTTCTCACATCGGATCCGGTCTGGGGGGCACGTTTCTGATGTGAAAAAACGTTTTTATTGTTATCAAGGAATACTCTGTGGAATGAATTTACCTCATTTTTCGAACTTGACATCGCCAAGTTTCGATGTTTTGATGTGTAGATAATATGCACCCATGTATCGATAACAGATAATATGCACCCATGCTCAATGAATTGTTTATTGAATGACTAACAAATGAGTACCATCTAGATTATGAAGAGAAAGTTTAAAACTTGAGGACCAAAAGGGTTTCCAGCGGAAATCGGAAGTTATTTTTTCTATAAGCTCCCCATTCAACTCTGTACTGAGTCAGTTTTTTCCGATTCAACCATAATCAAAGACTAATGGTTTAGCAGCACACTGATAACGATATGAACTAAAAAATCCTCTTACTGAATACACAACTAAATTATGCTCTAATTAGCGCAATTTCTACTCTGAATTTCCTATTAGAGTTTTATCATAACAAAATCGAAACCGGCTGTAAAGTGCAGGGCCAGTCCACCGAATGATAAAACCACGTTTTGAATCTATAAACTCTCGTTTCGCGGAAAACTTACATATATAGAACAACGATGGTGACATTATCCAACCTGGTTTTGAGCCTACGCCCCCTGCAGATACAGAAACTTTTGACCTTAATTCAGATTCTGTCATTTGCAGTGTCATCGAAGTTAAGTTCTTCCACGAAATTATTGTTCAGACGGTGGAGCGACCTAAAAGATGAACAAAAGCACACTTTACGAAAAATTTAAATTTAAATTGTGGAGGATTAATTTATATACTTGTTGGAAGTGTGGTACAATTAATTTTCGCAATATAAGCGTTTAAAGTACATTTATTTACCACAGGTAATGTATTAGACACAGTATTACCACCAAGTAAGAAATGACATAATACTCGTACATGAACTAGATTCACAAGATTCACTACCAGTAAGCCAAAATAAAGTACTAAGCTTCTAAAGTGTTGAGGTCTTTGTAATCATTCCACGAAGTGTTAACGTGATAGGATACTCCTATAGCCATTAGTGTCGCAGGCTTCTTCACGGCGGCGGTAGACATGAGGGATAATTTCTGTAAGAAAAGCAAAGGGATGACAAAATCTTGAGCAACATATAGCTATGAAACTTAGGTCGAAGACTGTTGATGCGCTGTTTGCAGGATTTTGAGCGCGAGTCCCCACCTGCCACTTACGTACGGTTTGAGCAACGGTTTTAAACACCCCGAAGTCAGTATCTACGAATTAAGTTTCGCTGTTCTCTTTACTACTTCAGACTGTTCCCTCGTCTACGTTTAGTGTGGAGCTTATGCCTACGTATTTACATGCACTGTTCGATTTCGGCTTGAACGTCTGAATGTCAACTGACTTGTGACTAAGACTCTGTGGCTGGAACCGGAAACGTCTACACATCGTCATCTCAACTTCATACTTTTTGTGTGAGTTGAAAGTTTCTTTGCTTGCCTCTTTTCCTTGCTGTCGATATAACTCATGATATATTGCAATGATTGCATGCCTACATAACCAACTAATTCTCATCGTATGGCTGCAAAGCTTGCTAAATTCTTGCGTCCAACAGAGCTTGTTATTAATTCACGTACTGTTCTGTTAGACGAAAGTGGTAACACGTGGAGAAGGGCTAGCGCAACTCCATTCCTGTTAATAAGAATTTTCTCGAAAAGAATTCCTTGTCAATACTAACATTACCGCAAATCATATTCCTTCAATAAGCAAACTTTACACTGGAAGTTACGTTCCACAGGTGCGTTGAATTCCGTTAAATTTGATGAAATTGAAAACTGACTATAAGTGCTAGAAATATGCCTGTTATAGATCTTTTAAACTGAAATGATACATAACACTTTTTATGGTGTTTTTTCTATTTGCAGAATGGTAGAGCTGTGGCGCCATTTGAGTAATTCTTGATGGTGTTTTTCGCTGATTCGCCTTGTCTTTCCAATCGGTATTTTCCAACCAGAAAGAACCTTGGGGCTGCTAGCACTGCTGGTGCTGACATTACAGTTAGAGTATCTCTTTTTCCAGGCTGATTACGTATTTTCACTGCATGGTAATTAAGATGGAATTATCTTTGTAAAATTGGTCTCTTCTTATTTGGTTTCATGAAAGATTGATCTCATGACGTTGTTTATCATTCTTTCGAACTAAGTTGCTAGACATCTGTTGCTAGACTACTATTAAATACAAGAACCCTTCGGAGTGGAGAGTTTTACGAAGCCTCTTCTCTTGAAATATCGTCATGCTCAATTCACGACAAAAATCGCCACAGGATAATGTTGGTAACTTCTGCAACCAGAGACTCGTCACGGAGAACTTTTACTGAACTTCCAGCAAGAATAAAATAATATTCGAAAAAATCAACCCCCGAAGTGAAATTCATAAACAAATCAGAAATGAGTAAATGATAACATTGAGGACAGTCGATTCCGCGAAAATTGATTGATCAAAGGGTTCATTGTCATGATATACAGAATATAACATTACCACAAAAACAGTCTCAGTGATGCTAATACACCGAACTAGACAAATAAGCATGACTCGCCTGCAGTAAACGAAGCATTGATATAAAATTGGATACCCAAACTCATTATTTCCCATTTTTTCAAGCTATTTACTTGAATTGCACTCGAGTTCGTCGCTGCGGTCGCCGCAGTTATCGTTGCCGTCACACACCCACGAGCTGTGGATGCAGACTCCGGTGTTCTCGCATTGAAACCGGGATGTGGGGCATGTTCCTGAGGGGAAGAAATGTCTCTGCTGTCAACGATGAAAATGTGTTCTAACAAGAACTTAATTCACTGTTCAAAGCTTAAGTTTGAACAGTAAGGGGCTATAGCGTGTGTAGGTGGGCGTGGCTATATGATCTAAGGAAGCATTAGTGGTCCGAGTGTGTCTCCGCTATTAAGTGTCGCTTAAACTTTTTAACAAGGTTGTGAAGTAGGTCAGAGTTATTTTTATATGTTCTCAGTTAAAGTTATATTGCTGTGTGCGTCCTGCAACGATTATGTTTCGTTGGATAGCATTTGATATTAAAAATATAAAATATTGTTTTTCCTTTTGATAATTTTTTATTTATTCATCGTTAATCTGTAAAACCAAAGCTTTATCAAGTGGACGTTATCAAGTAAAATCAAGAGGGCTCCGTGGCATAGTGGTAGCGTGGTGGTCTCGTAACCGAAAGGAAGTGGGTTCGATACTCGGCTCAGGAAGGCATTTTCACGTAACTGCGGAGTACTTCCCTTGGAAAAGGAAGTTTAAACCACACATTCCTCACATCCCCCATCACACCAATAGTTGTAAGGCATTTAAAACCTAACAGTAAAACGTGTTGGAATTAATAAAGGTTTTTTTTTATCAGAGGAAGTTGAAGCTTCCCTCGAAATTTCGTTAACTTGGCGTGTCACTATAAGTATACTTGAATACATCACAATGGATCACAAAAGTGTTTCACGATGCCATTATGAGACACGCTCTGAATCCATTTCGTACCAAACATACGAGTATAAGTTGAGTATGTGAAAAATTCCTCATATTTATTTTGAGTCTCTCAGTAACAATCCTAGTGCAAAATGGTCGATCTGTGATTTCCTCGATGCTTATAATCGAATTGCTCAATGTTTTCAAACAATATTGATGCATTATGACCCTGGAACTGAAGTTAATAGAAATTTCTCTCATTGAGCGACAGATGATTTTGTTCTTTCGTTTACTCAGTGATGGAATCACCATCAATATAATCCAAAGCGATACCATGTATCTGATTTACACGAAACTCGCCTCTAATTTTTCAGAAAATTTTAACAAACTTTCCCGGTTAGTTCCGTCCGCATCATTACACGATTTTATTATTTTTCATCCTGGAAAACCAACTGCAATTTAGAATTCATTTTCTGCATCACTTGCATGCATACAACTTGAATGGAACAACAAATTTCTTTCAGTTGCCCAGTCGTCCCCTCCATTGCAGTGTCATGATTCTCGTTTTTCAACTCATATTAAACCATGGCGGAGCATATATTTGTTTACTCAAGTGATTCTTAGAATAGCAAAAATTGAATGTTAGGAGAATATGGATATTTCATTCCCTGAAACGTTTCAAGCTCATAACTAATTTTGAGTAGTGTCAAGGAAGAGAAAATAACGGAAAAAAGTAAGGAGAGAAAGTCTACTCAGGCAAGCTTTAATACCTACACAAAATGCACCTGCTGTAAGGATGACTCGAAAGCTCAACTAAGTATTCATACAAACTTGATAAGCAGTTGCGTTCATCACTGAAGTCGCCACAGTCATTTTCTCCATCGCAAGCGAAGATCTCAGGGAGGCAGCGGCCGCTGGTCTCGCACTGGAACTGTGTGCAGGTGCTCGTAGGCGGAGGGTCTGAAAAAACTCTCTCATAAGCGAAACGTTTTGAGTTTCGCATAGTTTGCAATTTGGGCACTCTGAATACCTAAGGAAATGTAGAAACAATGTATGAACACAGAATGTGGGCCACCGGGGTTGAGGAAAAAATTATGACCGTTCCTTCCACTCCTGCCTCAGAATATCACCATTCTCACGATATAAAAAAGAACCACAACAGGACAACAACAAACAACAGCAACAGCACGTTGCTGATTATCCAATCAGTGAAAGACAAGTCGTAAAGAACTTTCTTAGAATTTCGAGCGAGAACATGAAGTGTTGCGATTACCACCACTTATGGAACGAAATATCTTAATCCAATCAAATATAGATGACTGTTAAACTGAAAGGTTATTTGTTCAGCGAAGATTGATTGCTCAATGGACTCTTTTCCATGAGTGGTAAAATGTAAATGTCACAGAAAAATAGACCAAAATATGATGTTAGAACGAAGTGGATAAACAAGCGTGACACACCAATCGTACGCTCGTCGTTGCTGTCAAGTTAGTTGCCCAACCTCGGAAATTACCAAAGAATAAATTTGATGCGCGTGTACGAGAAGGAAATGCTAATCAAAATATTGCCACGGTTGTAGACAAGATACGTTAGAGTACAATAAATACAAACTCGGACGGCAGTTGAGTTCGTCGCTAAAGTCGCCGCAGTCGTCGCTGCCGTCGCACACCCAAAAGCTGTAGATGCAGGCTCCGGTGTTGGTGCATCGGAACATGGATTCGGGACACGTTCCTGGCGTGAAAATTGACTTTGTTAGAACCAAAAAACGTACTCTGGAAAACATGATTTATTTGTTCAAAGGTAAAGTTTGCTGTGCAAGAGAATGGACGTACATAATTATGCTTAAAACATTTGTTTAACACCACACGAATTTGCCGCAGCGTTGTTGTTGAGATAATCAATAAAAGATAGAAAACTTGAAAAGCAGGGGAATTTCTAGCAGAATTCAAAGTCTGATCATATCCATCATCTCCATTATTAACACACATTCAGTTACAATCGTGGGGCGATTCTTTTAGTCTACAATTAAAATCAAGTTAACTCGAAATATTTCTCATTAATAATTTACTCATAGTTTCAGTCATAAACCATTGCAATTACTACAATGAATTCGTTGTTTGGAATGTACCATCATGAAAGTTAAGGTAACTTAGTACAAGTGCAACTCCATTTTCTCAAATAAAATCAAGACTTTTCGAGATGATCAGCCCACGTCCCATAAAAAACCTACGTATATTAAACAACGTTGATTTATCCTGGGATTACTGGAAATAAATCAATGGCCCTAATTCTTGTTCGGTCATTTGTGATGTCATTCTTATAAAGAACCTTTATTCATTCCAACACGTTTTATAAAATGATCAACTTTAGTTTAAAATGTTGCTCAAGCTGCAGAGGTACTCAAAAGTTTTACTGCAGCACACCTGTGAGCAGCAACATTATTTTCTTAAAAGTCGTTGACAGCTAAAACTATTTTTCTTTTCCTCTAAATGACTCATACATACTGACGAAGGCATACGATAATTAACACACACATTTCCCCTCCCGACGCATTGAGAGCGTGACACACATTGGTGTTAACTTCCACTCGTCATCGCATTGCTGCAGCGGCAGGCGGCGTATGTNTTGTGGCTATCTAAATAACGGATTGGTGTTATATTGACGAATACAACTGGCAACGGCAGGTTATATTTATTTAGATAAGGTCTAGCACAGAAGCTTTCAAATATTCGTTGCTTGCATTTGTCTCTCTGTATTCAATATTTTACCATCGGGTAGTTCGAGTCGTTAAACTTTCAGATTAGATGCGACCTCGTTCCTGGTGGTACAGTTGTACGAGTCATTTGGTATATGATGGGAACGTGTGTCGTGATACTATTGATACTATAACGGAACACGTCTACGTGTCTGCTTCGTGACAATCGTGTGACACACATAAGTATGCTTGATATGCTTCACACTTTCTCTCAGTAAAAACATTACCACCCTCTTTCCTATCTTGCACTAGGAATTTATCTTCAAATCACTCATTGTTCCTGAAAAGTTTAGGATTATCTGTGACTGAAGTTCAAGGTGCAATTGTAATTTTTAGGGGTTTTATTTTTCCTATGATTACTTATGAAACAAACTTTCATATTCCCATATCGATAACATAAAACTTTAATCTTAAACTCCTTTGTGACATTTTAGAGAACGTGAATAAAAATTCCCAGTGATTCTCCCAATACTTGACGGGATTTTTCTGCTATTATTGAAAATTAATTGTTGCTTAAAATTCACTTCCTGCTACTCCTGCAAGCGTACGATTCTAATGTTGACGGTGAATTTATTTGGACATGTCACAGACATATACTACAAAGGCAGATAAAATGGTCATAGCAATAGTAGACAATGAATGACAGTGAATCTCTGTAGTCTGGTCTTCACTTCCCACTCAATGTCTAATCACTTTTATTCGTTAACGTGAGTAAGAACATGACGTTTAATTTATTCAAGAGATTAATCCCACATCAACAAGTAATAACTAAATGATATTTAATTCCTGGAAACGTTCTGGGTTCATAACTTTCCTCTAAGAGTAGACAGACAGAAAATAAAACAAGCATTTGAAATACAAAAAGATATACTGAATTTGAGTGATTTGGGCCCCTGTATCCATGGCTACACTAGCAGCAGGCCTAGTCTGAGTACAAACTTGAACTAAGTACAAACTTGAACTAAGTACAAACTTGAACTAAGTACAAACTTGAACCAAGTACAAACTTGAACTAAGTACAAACTTGAACTAAGTACAAACTTGAGAAGCAGTCGCGCTCGTCGCTGAAGTCATTGCAGTCGATAATGCTGTCACACACCCAGCGCTCTAGGATGCAGCGGCCGCTGCCCTCACACCTGAACTCTGAGGACGTGCACCCTGTTGCAGGGGCTGGAAAAAAATGCTTATTAACACGTTGACTCCAGAGTGGGTCATATGTGGTACACGCGATCATCTAACCTAACCTAGTGTAACCAAAGCACTATCATGTATAAATACAAATTTTTGAGTTTTCTTTAAATTTGTGTTCATCAATCGAATAAGCTAGTTCTGATTAGAAAGAAAATTAATAGAGTAACCAAATTTGTGAAACCAAAATCCTTCATTTTTAAATTTACAGAAGAGATATTTGTCGGCATGTAATTTTGCCTGTGTGGAGAATCGGAGTCAACGTGTTAAGAAAGCTTCCATAGGGCTTTTCTTACATTTTTAA
The DNA here is from genome assembly GCA_014899125.1 of Orchestia grillus. Taxonomy (NCBI): domain Eukaryota; kingdom Metazoa; phylum Arthropoda; class Malacostraca; order Amphipoda; family Talitridae; genus Orchestia; species Orchestia grillus. Next base: position 9,979 of record VOMN01062951.1, read on the forward strand.
TAGGGCACTTAAAATAAATGTGAAAATTTTTGAAAAATGTATCAGCAATGATGGTGCGTGTGTAAATACAGTCAAAGAAGAACTTAATTTCAAAGAAAATTCGAAGGCCAAATTTGTGGTACTAGATCCCTTATGGTTTCCTTCATTGGATACCCTGGTTTCCACCGCTGCTGTATAAATGCTGAATAAATATTCCTCGTATTACCAATATGAAGTACATTTTCCATGCAACATTTATTTCTGTATTTTTAAGAACAATTCCAGCCAAAACGTGTTTTCAGTAACCTGGCTTGTTGCACGCTCGGAAGCAGCCACCTAATAACTAAGATCATATTTTAGTGTTGCGAGCGGCAAATACTAGTAACTGCGATTTGTTTGTGAGAGAAGGAACAACTAATCAAGAAAAATACATATCTGAAGGCTTCGGACTACGGAACATAGAGTGAAAGGGACGTAGGAATTACCTTGGATCAGAACAGATACTAACTCGTTACGTAGTTGAGCTCGAGGCTGGAGTCGCGGCAGCCGTCGTTCTCGACGCACATCGCGAAGGTATAATTGCAAACTCCGGTGAAGTCGCATACAAACTGGTATTCGGGGCACGGTCCTGACGGGAAAGATCAAATCTGTTGCGTGCTATTAAAATATGCATATTGGAAGGAGATTACTTATATGTTGATTTTAGGATTTAATGGAATGAACAATGCATTATATATAGAAGAAAACAAGAATAATTTTTGCTTCAGAGCTCGAAATTTTCAAAAATACGATAGCCTTTAATGGACTACTGTGTCAAATTTAACTACTTTTATTATCGAAAGAAGATTCTGGCAAAGCAGTAAGTATGTTGTAATGAAATATTTAAAGAAACATTGATGCTAATTGCTGTAGGACACAGCACCGTTTCGTGGAGCCAAGACTGCTAATCAGTGACTGACAGTCAATATTCATTTCAAACGAAGAAAGGTCTCCTACATCACCAGACCTAAGCCCTTTCAATTATAGTATTTGGTCAATACTTAAAAGTACGATTTCAGCTACGCATCATAAAAATGTGGCATGAGTAACGTACTGGCCAAAATCACTTGAAAAATTATTCGTGACTGGTACATGTAGGTCATTTTCAAAACTCCTCCACTTCGTCATTGTCGCCGATGGAAAGCATATTGAATAAATGGTGTAATTGTACATACTATCAAATCTCTGATGATCCTGATTGTTTGCTTGATTGCTTATAATCGTGCACACTAGCTCTCACGTACTTAAATAAGAGAATAGAAGATAGGTTAAACGTTCAAAAATGCGATAGAGGAAGCTGCCTTAGCAGAACCATATCATACCATGGATTCCATTTTTTCACCAAATATCTATAATATTTCAGAAAAAATTAGTAATTTTTCTTTTTTATAGTTTTAAAATGAACTAAATGAAAAGAACTTCCGCGGTGTGAGCAACATATTTTTTAAATTGCTCGCACCATTTGGATCTGTAAAGTTGTTTTTACCTCCGTCATTGCTGTCATACCAAAAGATATAAGCTAGAAAGAAAACTTACAATTTTAAGGAATAAAAAAATGTATCCAGCTTGTACCGGGATCGGGAAGTCTAGTTTCATACAAAATCCTACATAAAAATACTACATCTGTACATTCAAAAACAACGATCAAATAATTCAACTCGATTTCAATCCTATATAGGCTTGCAAGGAATCAGTCACCAACCTCAATTCTTTTTTGGGGATTTACGGTTAGATAAAAATTTTTAACGCAATTGAGAATATTTCTTAAACTGAGTAAGGACTCTGAAATTGAATCCCCAGCACACCTATTTGAATTAATATTTGTTTTTCAATATCGATGCCTCTCTTCCTAGCCTCGTCGAAAAAAACACTGAAAAATAATAAAAACGATAAAATCTACTTGAGTGAGTTTGGCGGCTACACCGAAAGCGTCCGTCCCATGCGTGACATGAGAACACGACTGAACGTAAACTTGATGAGCAATTGCGTGCATTTTTGAAGTTACCACATTCGTCGTCTCCGTCGCAGGCCCAGACGCCGTTGTTCTCCGTGCACATTCGACGAGGGACTGGAAAAAATTACTCGTCGGGAAAAATTCTCAAGAGGTTTTACTTCGTGTGATAACGGGCACACTGAATAAGGTTAAAAATATAGAAAATGTATAAGAACACACTAAACTTTGCGTTGGTTGAGGTAGGAAGAAAACTCAAATTCAAGGAACATTACGATCACCAAAAATGTAATAGGTGATTTCAACTGGTTTTCTTCTCACAGCATCTTTCCCTGATCTATGAATAGAGTGCATGCGTCCCAGCTCCCATTTGTCAAACGACTAAGTATAATAATATTAAGTACATTTTAGGATTGATTCTAACCTAGGAATGTTTCTTCTTGGTGAACGCTCGTCCTGCCCCCCATATCCTCTGGCAGGAAGTCACCGAACTCAAGTCATGTTGGACACTGAAGTTGGCACGGTCCTTGATGACGTCATCTTTTGTAACCAAACGTATACGTCTTGGTGTACTAGCATTGAGGTGTTTGGTAAATTTTTTTGCACCAAATACATTCAAAAGCATGAAAGCTCTTGGGAGATATTTGTGAAAGTTGTCCCTTCATGCAATGAACGGAATCTATTCATTTTTTACTTCTTTTTTCGATGGAAAGAAGTTTTATCTTTTTATCTAATACGTTCAGTTCATTTCACTTGAAAGCATTAAGTGCTGTTTTGCACTTCCTGACATTTCAACCTAAAGCACGGTAAAATAGTTTTAGTCTGTGATTACGGGAATCTAACTCCCCATCAAATTATTCCTTCGATTCCCTCATAACATTGCCCTGCTCACTCCACAACAAGCCTCACAACAGCACAATGCTGGTTACCCTTGTAACGAGAGACGTGTTACAAAGAACTTTCTTAAAAGTTCGAACAAAGATATTTGGTGTTAAAGAATAAAATTTAATCGGTTCTCATGCAGTTTCAAACCCAATCACGCCAAACTACCAGGGAAGAAGCACGACATCATAGCAGGTGTGTACGAAATAGGAAAAATTGATAACCACTTATAAAGTCCAGGAATGGTATCTGTACTACCGTTTTCACTTGTAGTAATTGCGACAACGTCTACCAATCTTTAAAGGCAGATATTCCGCGATCTTGTCATTCGGCGGCCTTTCCTCTCCCGCTTGTAAATTATTTTACCAAACCAGGGTTCAAGGAATTGTTTTTAAAATCGATTATCGTTTAGCTGCCGGGTGTATACCAACACGGTATCAGCAGATCCTCGCATTTGTTAAAAAGGTAAACGCTTGCGTGTTTTTTGGGCTCCATGGCGTACTGGTTAGCTTGATGGCCTCGCAGCCTGACCGTTCAGGATTCAATCTCGGGTCAGGCAAAGTATTTCACGTAACTAGGAAGTATTTCCCTTGGAAAAGGAAGCTTAAACCCCATATTCCTCACATCCGTCACCACGCCAGTAATTGTAAGGCATTGAAAACCCAACGGTCAAACGTGTTGGAATTATTAAAGGTTCTTTTTAGTGATCCCATAATTAGCTGGTTCCAATGCTATCTTGTTTTTTCTCAGTTCGTGCTGTATTCACAAACGTACGTCATCGAGATCCTCTTCTCCGATTGTCATTCAGATACCACCAAGCGTTGTCCTCTTATTTCACCTGCCAAATTCGAAAGACTCCTTTACCCTAACTTTAACCCAATTAGACAAATATTCTTTGGCTTTTGCCTAAACCTCTGTTTGTTAACCCGCATCTATGAAATTCTACGATCCCAAGGGGCAAAACTAACTACATGACGACGATTCGAAACAAAATTTCTTATCAGAAACTCAAAAATCTCATAATCGGAACTCAAGTTGAAGTAAAATTCCATGTGACACCCGATAGGCATAACCTGTGTACCTGTGCCAAACTCACCTGCAGAGGCGACGGTGGAGGTAGAGGGCATCGCATCCACGTAGGGGGAGCAGATCACCGCAGTCAGAAGCAGTAGGTGCAGGCCACAGCGATGGCGGCTAAACTCCTGAGCGCATACGCCAAATTTTAAAGTCATAGTCGATGCCGGGAAAGTTTCAGACGACCAGCATTTAACGTCTCCCACTGATTCAAAAGATTCAATATTCGATAATATTGTGCGACTTTTTTCCAGCATTGATTCTTTTTAACGAGCTACAAGAGCGACTTCATTATCTAGAAAACGAAAACTTCCCTAATATTCTTCACCCAATAATTTGTTTGAATGGGTTTGTAAAATAAGTCACACAGACCCAATCCACGCATCATGTTATGCCGCAGGAACAAAGTAAATTAAGAAATTTTGTCCCCAAGTGGGCCGGGAATAACAAAGAAGCGTAATGTAGATATGTAAGTGAAGATAGAGAGGTGTTGGAGCATAAATTAAAAATACAATTTTGGTTTCCATAAGGTTAGTTATAGGATGAAGTTCTGCCTTATGATACAAAAGCGCTCCCTGACCAAAAAATACCTTCTGCAGCTTCTCCAAGGACTGTCTCCCGAAGCTTTCCAGTCTGGACATACATACAGCGTGGCCCAAAAATAAGGTACCCCTCACTGAAATCGGTAGCACTGATACGTTAACAAATGTTTAGGACACAATTTCATGAAGAGTACCTTACTTTTGGGCAACCATGTATATGTATAATGAGGAGCAGTCCCGCTGAGTACCCTGAGAAGTCAATTTTTGTGATTGCATGCATATTAGGATAAAACCCCATATGGTCGGGTCACTGAACTACAAAAGAAAAGTTGTGCGCTTTCGTTGAAAATTGCACAATAAAATTAGCATTATAATAAGGTTAAGAATTAATTTTTTACGTTTAAAAACTTGTATTGCTTAACATTTGAAGTTACATTGCAGTTATATTGAAAAAAATGTAAAAAAAATTATATAAAGTTACATTGAAAGATGTAAAGTATGATGTCTAATTACATGAGGTACATACAGAGCACAATTTAAATAAAGGAAAGTTTGTTTTAATGTGGTGTAAACAATTAATGATATTCAGAATCGTTTAAAAAATTTTGAGGAGCGCATTTTAGCGATATACTAATAGTTAAAAATGGCCTAACACATGATGTAAAATTCTCAAGATGCCCTCTTATTTACGGTAACTTTGACACAAAATAATGTTATTTTCAGTATCACTGATACGGACTGCCTTATCTGACAGTCTCGCCATTCGTTTAGGAATACGGACCCGGGAATTGTCTCCTATCTAAATCCTTAATAAGAGTGTGACAAAGAGACGGAAATTAAGGAAGCAGCAACTGTGTATCAGTATATAGTGGAATTACATAGCTACTTAAGATATCCGTGCCAAAAGTTCTGAAAAATAAAAGTGTCAGCAGTAGCAAATTGCAGGAAATGCAATAAAGCTTAATTTAGATTTTAAGAACGGCCAATCACACCATTTAGATGACCTTCGCTGGTACGAAAATAAATACAAAGTTTTTTTCAGCGGGTGGTTCTTTCAAGCCCATTTATTTAAGCTAGAGAGCCAGTGCTCCGTGTTACTTTTGAAAACTTTCGACCCAAAGAAATGCTGGTATCGCTCATTTGCAGAGTAATAATAAAGCATACAAACTGCAAGATGAATTCCACGATCAGAGCTCGCTGCTGCCTCGGATTACGTACGTTTCTTATTAAAACTAGCTGGCGGGACCCGCAAATAATTCGTTGTTAGAATCTTTAAGAATGGAAGTTTATGATCAAGCTGTAGCGTAGATACCGCAATGATCTTTGTATTTATTGATGAAAAGTATGACACACATAGGTACATGGATAGTTACAAGCATATTAATACATAGATGGAACTTCACTCCTCGCGCAGTTTCACGCAGAGTAATAACTATCGGTAGAATAGATACAACACTTGAATAAATTTGAATTATCTTTTACTTCTCGGATGCATTCAAAATTTGCACCTTTCATAGCCTTTCAGTTAATGACTATTCACGTGAGTACGTAACTTTCAGGTTAAACCATTACGTCGCTTACATTACCATACGTTACTGATGAGTCAAACAAATTCTAGGAACTATTCATTCTTATATTCGTAATTTCTAGTTTTGCATTAGAGCAATTTTACTTTGATTCATGCATTTTGTGTCATTTCAATGACGAAAGCAACGTCGTAAAAAATTAAAAGCACATCGTACCTAGCTATAAAATATACCTACGCTCTATCAGTTATGAGTTCCATTAACCATCGACATATGTACACGGCAGCTGTTCAATTGTTTATCTCACGCACGAAATCATGCACAACAATAGGCGTTTCAATTGTTGTATCAGTTGAGGGAAATTTCCGAGGACACTGCTAACGAGATCTGTATTCATTGTCCGTTTAATTAAGCAGTGATTCTCCATGTTTTGTGTTCATTTGCGAATCAAAAAAACAAATACTTAGATATATTGTGGACGTTTTCATTGATGAATAGATTTACTTTTTTAAGCAAGTACTTTCTGTAAAATTTAAATGCATTGTTCGTAAAAAAGCACAAGCACGTTGACTCCGAAGTGGGTCATATATATGGTACACGCGATCATCTAACCTAACCTAACGTAACCAAAGCACTGTCATGTATAAATACAAATTTTCGAGTTTCTTCAAATTTGTGTTCATCAATCGAATAAGCTAGTTCTGATTAGAAAGAAAATTAATAGAGTAACCAAATTTGTGAAACCAAAATCCTTCATTTTTAAATTTACAGTATAAATATTTGTCGGCATGCAATTTTACCTGTGTGGAGAATCGGAGTCAACATGTTGAATTGCATGTAGTTTTCATAACTACATACATTCTGCGGTTAATTTCGGGTAAAATGAGATGAATAAAGGTCCAAAACGATGTTGAAAGCAGATGCATGTGCCTACTTAGCATTACCAAAAACTAGAATTAATTTAAGTAGACGTGTGGAAGATTTATCAGCGCAGCCTTATCACTCAATTGCAAGTTTATGGTTACCGGCAGACCTGGGGGAAGGCCTGGGCAAAGTTGCCACCAGCGGCAGACGCAAGCCGTATCTCAGCTTTTTAAGGAAATTATGCCATTAATTTTCAAAGCATTCACTTAATTTTATAAAATCCCGTAATGATATTGTAATCTTTGCTATACTTTCGTACATTTTTAATGACCTTTCTTCAACGTTCGACTAGCTTTTAATACCTCTCTCAAAAAAATCGCTGAATTTCGAAGAAAAAATTCTAGGTCATTTTTCAGTTATCCATCATTTTGACAATATGGAGGTTAATTTTGGTCTAGTTATTGTCGTTTGCTTTAAGAATTGTTATAAAGAACCCATATTTCCTTCCCTGGCACAATTCTTTCCAAAAATGGGTCTCGATGGTCATCGAAAGCAAATACATGCAGAGTGACCAGCTTGGGTTTCGCTGATCATGTTTCAAATCATAAAGGAACACATAGTCCACGTCTTGACATCTACCCTAGTTCGTGAACGCTTGGAATTATGTTGCAATGACTTATATTATTTTTTTATCTAATTCTCTACCGGGGAGTTTTAGATTGATAATATCTCAGGTCTAAAATACTTCCTATTAATATCCATTTCTTGAGCAAAAAGCCAACCAAATTTATCCTATCTTACTAATTATTATTTCTCAAAGAGTGGTTATGAAATTAAAACATCAGTTTAATTAAAAAGAGCTAACTCAGAAACTCTGACGATGCTACGAAGTAATGAAATTAAAACCGACACTACTTTTTTCCAACCGTTCCTTTCCAACCTTTGTTAACTATACCAAAACAACACATAAGCACTTGTGAAATATAGATTATCATTGAGTGAAAAGGTCATAACCTAGACAATAGGAAACTTGGGTGCTTAATTGAATGTTATCTTAGTGCCCACTATAGCTGTACGAGCACAGTTGTGCGTACGTGATGAAGGGAAACAATCGGAGCGATGTTATATGAACAGAAATAGACGGCGACTCAATGCCGAGGTCGTGTACTCTGTCATTTCCTTATACGCTTAACCAGTTTTCTGTATAGCTTTGTTTGTACAGAAGTTATTTTATTGATGGGAATTGTTTAGGATGCACTAAAAAACGGAACCTCTGCTTAACTCACACCGTGACCCACACGTGGATGCTGTAGTGCGCAATATTACTATGGTGGGCTACCGGGTACACACATACAATGTGGCCCAAGGGACTTGTCCACTCTAATATAGCTGAAAATACAGGGTGACATAGAAGAATGAGAACTTTTTAAAAACTCGAAAAGTAAAAATTTCAACAAAAAGTTTTTAAAGTTTGTAATGACAGTAATGGAACTAATACAACTTGCGTTTTAGGAGAAAGTAATCTAAATTATCTAAGGTTGAAAATTTCGTTCTGTAGATGCATGTACATGGCTGCCACTAAGCGTTTCAAAAGTTGCCGCTTTCCTGTGTTACTCACCCTGTACAATAAATATTATGACGAAATTTTTATCGATATTCATTTTATGGGAATTTTTAGAGGGCTAGTTCTAATGATAAATATTGAAAAGCACTGTTTTCTTATTAAAATTTGCTGTTTTTAATGACACGATATCAGTTCAACATGACCTAAAGTGTGAATTAGGTATAAAAATAAAACCGTCTCATTTCAACTTTGAATATCTTATACGTCCAAATCTACGGTAATTGAAATTAAAATTGAACAAATGTTACTAAACATGAAAGTTATTTATTAGTATAATATCTTTTACATTTTATGGCCTCAAAAATACGATTGTCTGTTGAATCAGCCAGTTTTTTTATTGTAGCAGCTGGCACAGATCTCTACGCAACTTTTATGGTATTCCATCACTCTTGTTAGGATTTATATTACCGAGCATCATCATAAATCTCTCACTTTTTGCTGGACTAGAAACTTTCGATTGAGTTCAAATCTGGTGAATTTGGGCGACACACCATCAAATTGTTGTCCTTGAATCCCAATGAGGACAGATGTGACTTAGCTGCGTTGGCAGAATATCAAAGAACGTTGTCGTGCATCAAGATTATCTTTTTTTGAAGTGACCGTCTGATGCTAAATCCCGAAGCTCAACTTTCCTGATTTTTGAAAGAGTGCAAACACAAGAGAGCTACGAAGAAGGCCAGGCACCCGAATGAAGCTGACAAGAACAGCAGTTCGTGTGTATGTGGAAGAACCTCAGTCGTGACTCGCCCTCCAATTGAGGCTCACTTCCTCGAATGGACGGACCTGAGGAGCACAGTACGTCACCGGCGTGACCAACATGTTCGTCACACCAGCAACGCGTCCACAGCTCAGAGCTACGTCCACACTGAAAGTTATTAGCTTAGATTTAATTGAACTAAAATAGTGAGGGTGGTATACACAAGATGACGTGTTTATTTCCACTAGCACTAGGCCCTACAGCTGGTACTTACAGTCATGGTTGACACCTTTGTAAATTGAAGATTTCCAAAAATGCACTTGTAGGCCTTAGTTGATCTAGGAAGGTCTATGCAGACCTCTGTATATCTCTGCAGGCTTATGTAAACTTCTAAAGATCTCTGTAAATTGCTGATTTTTACAAATGCGTCTGTCCACTTCAGTAGATCTCTGTATGTATATGAACACAAGACCTCTGTTGGTTTCTGTAGAATTATGTCGACCCATGTAGGTCGCTTTAGATTTTTGTAGATCACGGCTGATCTCAGCAGATCTTGACGTTTTCTCAGAAGGACATCGCTCTCAGTTTCGACTTTGTTTTCAGTATTGATCTCCTGGGACGAACTTGAAAACGCAAATTCACAAAAGTTTGTCACTTACTACTATTTTCAGCTTTTTTGGGCGGAAATGATTGAACTCCTAGCTCATTTTAATGACACTTCTTCTAGTTATGCATTCATTTAATTGAAATTTCATGATGGAGTTTTAGCATATTTTCTTTTATTCATATTTAGATTCACGCCGAACATTAATTGGGAATCTAAAGTTTTCGCACGCGTCCCACCAATAATCAATGACTTGCTGCAGTTGAGACTAACGCCACAAAGTTTCGCGCAACGTGAGAAGATTTGCTGCTCTAGTAGAGCGGAGCGACTACTATCAATGGACCGACGCTTCCACACCAAATGCAGCGGACCATCGGGCGGCGCCGCTACGCTTTGGCCTGCGCAGTTGTGGCGAGCAGATACGATCACCGTAATTGTGCAGTGTTTACCTTGCTCATTCATGCTACCAATAAACCAAGCTTTAAATGCACTAGTAGCTCTTTCCAACGATGAGATAATCTGTTTCTTAATTAATTGTTCGTCTACTGCTAATAAATCCTGCCGTGACAGCGGTAGGTTGTCAAAAAAGCCATCGGCTGGCAAAAATTCTTTAGGACATCAGAAATTTTTTCATGCCCTTCTTAATTGTACCAATATATATGAATAATTAGTGTATGTCCATTTGCATACGATAAAATTTAGTTGAACAAATTAATATAAAAAAAAATGTTCATTTCTGTCTCTCCCTATCTCGCAGAAGAAGAAGATGGTGCGAACTTCCGCTCCGTAAACAGACACCACAGATCAGCCGAAATCCCACAGGCTCGGTTGTCCCTGAACATAAATGTTAATCATCCTCTGTCCTAAAAGCTATAAATTAAATGTGTAATTATAACTGTGTTCATAAATTGATATCTTGTATATCTCATAATTGAAATTATTTATATCTTACAGACCTGGTCCTGCACATTTGTAGAACAATCGACGACGTGGAGCTACATGAATTTACTTTCTAAGCTCCACTAATCACAAAGACGAAGAAGATGAACAAGACACCACAGATCAGGTACATATGTGTGATTGGAGTCAAAGGAGGTGCGAGATACGACGGTGACCGGACGGGTGGGGGCTTCGGTG
>VOMN01062954.1:0-11259 GCA_014899125.1 Orchestia grillus
GTGGGAGACAGAGTGACGTAGGTCTAGGGTGGGAGACAGGCTGAGCAATCTTGTTTTTTGATCATTCTGTTCCCTGCCCTCACCATCTCCAAGTGTACTTTGGAACTATTGTACAAATGTTGAACTTTGGACTCCTTATTAAGCGTGTTTGATTTAGGTTAAAAGTAAGTGTAGGCAAAATGAAGTACCATAAGTGTCTTCTATTTCAGAAGTTTTAGTATAGCATCGTAGGTCGGACTCTCCCTACTTGGGTAAATTATAATATCAAGTCACTTCTAACGTCGGGGTATCATGCGACCTGTGGATTGTTTTCTGAATTTCACCAGAAGCTTAAATGCGTTTATTTATAAACTACAAAATCTGATTTTATTTTGTTTGCATAACCTCCAATGTTGATGCTATTCTAGAAATAATGATTATTTGAAATGGGTTCTACGTCCATAGGCTCATGTGAATGCAACATCAATAGCTTGTGCATATTCTTTTTAAAAATGCAATATTCATTTTAATCTAAGCCAAAAAATATCAATCGACTTATACCTATTGACAGGTATTGATTCGTCGAAGAATTTTTTCATTCCTCACTTTACTCACAAAACTTCTCAAGTTTTCTCATACTAATTTTTTTGGCCCTTAAGATTAACCTACATTTTTACGGCCCATAAAATTTCCTTTTGAAGATTCATCAACTCTCGTTTCCTTTGCTCAAAGGAAAGGTCGTAAACTGCCTCTGGCCATCAGCCTGGTGGGGTACGCCGTCTCCCCCCTCGCCATGAGCTGGATACCCTCCTTCGAAGTGATCCTTCTGTGTCGCCTGCTGCTCGGCTTCTTCCACCCCCTTCTCCTGACTTCATTCTACACCATCGGTGCGAGGCGCGGCAGCTCTGGATGGCACGCAGAATCTCGGCCTTTTGACGCTCAGTTCATTCGTTTGCATTGAAATGTTTTTTGCGAGCTTGTGTTTTTGCGTCATTCGGGTGTGGAGGTGCTTCTTTGAGGACAGCCAGAATCTGTAGTGTCTGTTAATGCCCAGTTTATCTTCTGTAAAAAATTGAATTTTTTGAATGAAGGGTTCATGTAGCATAAAATAGGGGTGTGGCTATCTGTTTTCGTGCACAAATTAAACGCAACACAAATCACAAATTAAACGTGCACAAATTAAAGCATTAGGAAATCAACGCGATTTTTCTAATGTCGCTTGGGAACTTTAATGAGGTCTGGAAGATTGAACTGATGCAATGCATCGATATGTTTATGGTGGAGAAAATATCCGGATTCTGGAATTTTTATTTCAGACCGTGAGTTATTTTTTCAACCGAGGCGCTTTATTTTTTATCTCACTTCTGCTGCTTGTGATCTAACATGCTCTATTTTTAATTGTCAATATCGACATACTTTATACATATCAACCATTTGGATGGAAGTGCTGAATTTTTAATTTTATTTCAATTTTTCTAATCGCTTGTGAAAAGAGCGGTGACAATTCCTGGATACTGGAGATCATTTGCCAATATACTTCTAACTGAGTATGAAAATGAAATATTATTTTAGCTTCTCATTTTCTTATCTGACCGTTAGTCACAGAAGAAGCTAAAAAGAATTTTAATTTTTAATAAAAGTGTTTTCAAAATTCATTAGCTTAAGAAAATTTATGCGTAATAGGTTCATTTGTTTATAACCACTGAGCCACGATTTGAGACATCTCCGGGGACTTCATTGGTCACAAAGCGGCGCTATTCGATTGCTTACTTTAAATTTTGAATACCTTTTCTCATAGGGTAGGTTCCTTGCTGTAATCCCGCATTGTATACACATTCGTGTGGTAATATTTGAAATTTTTTGTAATTCATATATACTGATATTAAAGAACGTATGTTTAGGGGTTTTAGTAGTGGAACGAGTGCAAGAAACGCTCACTGCCTTCACTGACCATCATGAAGCTCTTGCCCGCAGCTCTGGAGGTGACGCAGCCGAAGTACCGTGCCACGGTGGGGGTGCTGACGGCGCTACCGTGGGCCCTGGGCACCATTGCTTGGGCAGGCCTCGGCTACCTGATCCGTGACTGGCAGTGGCTCATCCTCACGGCGACGGTGCCCTCCTTCTTGTTCATACCCTGCCTCTGGTGAGTGGAGCTCACCTGCGCTACATCGCCCCAATTCTCGAATAGTAAACGCCAGTCAATCAAAAGTTTGATGCAATTTGAGATCTTCGTTAATTAATCTAATTCGTAAATTAGTATCTATGGTTAGAAAAATTCTATTGAATGAGAGCGTTCTTGAATGAAGGACTCGCGAGTTTCGGCGCTGTACTGTATAGTGCCAGAACTTGTCCCATGCAACGAAGATTCTTATTTTCGATTGTAGTGTATTGGAAAGGTAGTGTATTTTCGTCGTATTCCATACTTCACTTCCAAAGATGAATGACCTCCTTTTCCGCCAGACTTGAACCCTCTGAACTTCTATATCTGAGCTGGGTTAAAGGGTAAGGTTCGTGCTTTTACAATAGAAAATTTGGACGCACAAAAGTTCAGACAGGATAGAACAAAATTCCTGAAGTGTTATTTATTCATGGCTCGTGCAAACAATTTTACGTGCCCCCGGCACGCTTTTGTTCTTAAATTAAAAAAGTTTAATCTTGTAGTACTAATTGCTGAGCACCATGGAATCAAGCGATTAAAACGATTACAACTTAGTATACATTTAATGCACATGCAAGCAATAGGCTTTAAGAGAATAAACACGCAACAGACTAACGGAAATAAGAGTTACCCCAAGCGGGCAAGATTCACGTACACTCGTACATGAATCGAATCAATCGGCCATAAAATAACATTTCTTCGTATGTATCGCGTAGAAAAATGATGCCAACATAAATTTGTTAATCTTAGGCTCGTGGACGAGTCCCCGCGATGGCTGGTGGTGCACGGCTACCACGACAAAGCCCTCAAGATCTTCAAGAAGGCGGCCAAAATCAACCGCAAGGAGCTGCCCAGCGAGGCCGAGCTCCGCAGCATAATGGAAATCACGCAGAAGGTGCGGTGGGATGACATAACGCGTGTAGTTGCGAATCGACGAGGCAGAGACAGGGTGAAATTTAAGGAATTGAAGTTTACACGGGCTTCCCTTTCTCGAGGCCAAGGTTCTCACATTTATGCGAAGCATTAGGATTCAGTCTGTGAGTCGGAATGGAAAAAAATGAGTGAGTCATTCATTTTCTCTAGAACAGAACTTGATTTGATTGTCCAGTTCCTGCATAATTAGCTACCATGCGAACAATGTAGCTCATCTTAATGACTTGCTGCGTAAGTTTTATGCTTCTGTGAAATGACGAACGTCAAAAGTGGGTGCACAATGTCTTCCAGTGTTAACCTTCCTTTTTCGAAACTGATGCTCTCTAGATTTGGCAGCTAAAAACCGTCGTTTAAACCTTAATTGTACATTACTTTGCATTATATCGATAAGTCCAAATGAGCTAATTATATTTCAATGTTTCTAGAACGCAGCAATCAATGAAACTAAGAAGAACGATGCCTCAACCAGCGACTTCAAGAGGCGCCTCAAGGAAATGAGCGTCCTGCTGAGGTGAGCTGCTGCTGAGAAAGTTTCCCGAGTAATCTACATACGGCATATATAGGAGGCTTACGAGCCCTGCACACGATCAGTAAACGTCTGCAGACAGTGGCGGCACACACCTTAGCATGGGTATCGAATGATAACTTTGCTCTCAATTCTGAAGTCAGGTCGGAACTCTAGGACTGTGCAGCCCAGAATTGAGAGTAAATTTAGCATTCGATGCTTACATTCGGGTGTCTTATTATGGGGAGGGGCGTTTAGCACCGCGATGTTATTAAAGATCTCATTTTCAGCTCGGATGGATATATCTAGTTTCTATTAAAAAATCACAATTTTTTCTCACTTCGCACGGAGACACAACTCTTATATAAATTTGATATTCGTTAGAGTCTGGGAGACTACATATATTTTTAGCATCAATAACTGAGTTCTTACAGTTTCACTTGCTAGACTTGCCTCTGCGTTCCAGCGTTTTGAGAACTTGCTGAGTGGCTCCACATGAGCATCCCCATTATCGACAATCAATCACCACCTGAGGGTGTCGTGCTCCCGGGTACTTAATACAGTCTCTCTTCCGTGTTGCAGTCCGAGCTCTTCCCCCCTCCCTTCCCCCCCCAGCTGTGATGAGCAACAGGGATTCGTGGCTGAGGGATTGTTGATGGAGGAATGATTCAACTTTGTATAATCTTCCTTTTAAAGAGCACAAACAACTGAAGTCGGTGCCTCAATGCGAGCAAATTAATTTTCTATTTAGAAGGTCTCGGTTCGACTCCGAGAGCGCACTAAGTTGAAGATGATGTAGTCACGAAGTGCTTCTCTTGGAAAAGCCTTATTGAATCTCGCATCCTTCACAGCACTCAGGTGCCCTGTCAGTAATTACGAGGCATTGGAAACCCAACACGTTACTTGCAAACCAACTTGACTGAAATACAGTTTCGTTTGTATTTCCTTTGACCATTGCAGCACCGCAGCTCTTCGACTCCGAATCTTCACGATGTGGGTTTTGTTCTTCGTGGCGTCCATGGTGTTCTACGGTCTGTCCCTGAGTGCCGTGTCCCTCAGCGCGGACCCCTTCATTTACATGGCGGTGGGGGGCCTCATGGAGGTGCCCGCCTACACCTTGACGGTGCCCATCATCGACTACTGGGGCAGGAGGGTGCCCACAGCCCTGTCCTACCTTGTGTGCGGCATGAATATTCTCGCCCTCACCTTCATACCAAAGAGTAAGAGGAGAACGGATCAGGGCGTGTAACTTTAACACGAGGAATGTTCATGTTAAAAATAGAGTAAAGATGAAACGTTAAGAGGAGTATCTGAATGAAATACGAAGGAAATTCTCCGACGTACCGCACATTTTGCGTAACATCAAATAATGCGTGTAGTGTTTTTAAGCATACGAATGCTATGCAAACAATAAATACACATGCATATATCAAAAATCGTTTTGGCGACTTCAGTGAGATGTTGCTTTAGCTTGTCTTGATGTAGTTGATTCTCTCTTATTAACTTAATCTTCTATCCAGACTGCAATGACAACCAGCCCGAGGGACGACCCAGCCAAAAGGACGACCCAGCCGTCTCTCATGGGTCCTCGCTTACTTTATCGCTTGAAAGATTAAATTAATTTTTTGCGATATGGATGCTGCTAGTTTTTTGTGTAGGGCTAATTGCAGCCCAATTGCAATTGCAAAACGTCGATACAGGGTTAATGTGCTGTTTTCAAAGAGAACGTATATGTCTTTTTGATCGTTAAACAGTTGTCAGTCTACCTAGGTGACGGCTGTGCATTCAGGCAGTCTGTGTAGTCGACAGAGACCGTGGAAGTGCAACAACCATTGCGTCAACATATGTCGGCTGTAACCGTTAACACGTTATAGGATTGTGGTAATTATGTGGCCCATCGTTTAAAATTATCAAAAATTAAAATTTAATACTAAGTAAATTACATTGCCATTGTTTTTATATGTCAGTTGTAAATTCTTGGCAAATGTAAAATTTTTCGTTATCAAGTTATAGTTATTAATTGGAAAAAAATTAACTGCACTGTAAAGTAAAATCCCGAGTCAGTTCCAGTTACTTGTATTCCTCAAAAGGTAAATCAATTAAAAAATACAGACAATTTTATTCTTATAACTGAATCGCAACTCTTTTTATACTTGCCCTCTTAAGAAAACTTTATTGTATCCTAGCACCCCCACAAAATAAGAGTTAGTCAAGGATAGAGAAGGCGAATAGTAAATCTTTGATAACCAAGATAAAATATTTTATCCCATTGTTTGAATAACTGATAAATTTCTCACACCTCCTGAAACGGTGTGCGAAGCTTACAGAGCAAACCATTTAAAAATCTACACACTCCGAATCCCACATCTTTAAGATGATGTTTCCAAAGGTCACGGGTGGCTCATCATAACCCTGGCAATGGTGGGCAAGCTGGGCATCAGCATGGCGTACCAGATCATCTACATGTACATCCTGGAGCTGCTGCCCACAGAGGTGCGGCTGCAAGGACTCGGGCTCTGCATGGTCGCCTCCAGGGTGGGCTCCATCCTCTCACCATTCATAACGGACTTCCTGGTGCGGCCCTCGCGTCTTCCTGATGTTTCCATGTTTGTGCTGACATGATAATATGTTGTCCTCTGGGAATTTAGTACATATTAAGAGGGTTTCTCTAGCAAGTGCGATGAGTTTTTATAAATTACAAATACGGTTTCCACAATAAGTGCGATGTGTTCTGCTTGCTTGCATAACGCATTCGTTTCCTTTCTGAAATGTCTACATGTTATTTGCTTCTTCGGTTGCATATGCGCAGATGCTATACAAGGTGAACTACAAAAAACCGTTGAGATTTTCGAATACTCATACTTATTAGTCAGTAAGTATCAATCGTAGACACATAAGCTTAGTCTCATTTTATAACATTAATTAATCTAGTACCAGTTGAAAGACGTGCATGTGCGTGGGAGGGGTTCGAGCCCAGGTACACAAAAAGTCATTATGATTCTTTGCTCATTGTACGAGTGGTTGTTGAAAGCGTCAGCAATGATTTTATTTAAAAATAACACTCAGCATTTAAAAAAGGAGAAAAATAAGCATTACAGAGTTTGGAATAAACTATTTACTGACGATGTTATAACAATTTTTTAGCCCAGAGTTATACTTCTAATCCAACCAATGGCCGCCGTCGTTTTTAAGACATTTTAATAATCGGACTGTTACGTCCCTAATTAATTTTGAATAATTTCTGGGTTATTTCTTGGTACGTTTACATTTAGGTTAAACGGTCACGTAAATCGTGCAAGCCAAGTGAAGATCTTTTTTAGACTTCAATTTTTTACCAAAAATGACGTCACGTTGAGTCAAATCAGGCCTGCAGGGTGGCCGCTCCACTGCCAGGGCCTCCAAAAGCTTTGTTTAAGCTGTTCTATAACAAATGGTTTATGTCATGGAGCTCCGTCTTCCATCCACCACATTGTGTTGAACGAGAGTTTGAACAGAGATACAAATTTAAATTAACAATCCCATATGATTTGAACTGAATTTTAGGGCTTTTCTCGCACAATGGGTAAAAAATCACAACTTCTTTTCGTGTAACTTTATCTAAATTATTCACGCGAAAACAATATTTATGAATTTTAAAACTAAGTAAAGTAATGTTTACAATGAGATTAACCTGAGGTCTTTACCATGAATATTTACTGAGTTACCATGAATACTTACTAATGGGTGTTGGAAAATCTCGACACTTTTTAGTGATAACCTGTAGAACTACGACATTCATTGGACGTTACTGATATTTCAAACATTTATTACAATGTATCGTGACTCTATTTTTTACTCATTGACAACTTGATGGCACATCAAAGAAGAGCAGTGACTATAATACAGTTATAGCTGAACATGGTGCATTAGGACCCAAATATTTGACGTCTCGGTTTTATGATTCTTCATGGACACTTAGGAGTCAAAATACAAGAAATTCTGCTCACCTTTCTAACATTCCAACCCCGTTCTAGATTATTTTTTATTGCAAATTATCTTTCAACACTAACAGGTTTTATTTTCACTAGTGTATTACGTAGGAATAAACCTATGATAGGGATTAAACGATTTAATGTGCCAACCTGAGAATTGGCATGCATTTAATCTGAGATTATCAAAATTTGGAAATACCTTCGAGCCGTTCTAAATTCGCAAATGCACAGGCACCTATTTCGAGAACATACACTGCACTCCCTTCACTTTGTAGGCGTCTAAAACTGGTCACGAAAGATGGACTGCAAGTACCACACGCATTCATGCACACACGCCAGTCTGGACGAGTGAGGCCTCCCTAGCAGGCCAGTTCTACACTCAACTTATCGTCAAAGCTGAACAGAATATTCGCAGGTGTAATCTGCGCACTTTCTTCAACACAGGTGTCTCAAAAAAGTAGCGCATAATTCTACACCGCTTTACAGGTGACGTCTCAAATTAAAACGGGTTAAAGCAGTCTAATCAAGTAGCTTTTCAAAATTAAAAGCAAACGAGGTCACCATCAGGCGTTACATATTTTTTCGATGCATTATTTAATTTTTTATAATTAATTTTCTTTAATGACGTTCGAATGGGAATCCGGGGGATGTAAAAGCTCATGTTCGTATTAAAATTGTCCCAATTAGGAGCTTTGCCTACTGTATACCTGTTCTCTCGCAGGGCGAGAGCGTTCCGTGGTTGCCTCCGACAATATTCGGCACGGGGAGCCTCGTAGCAGGGATACTGACGCTGCTGCTGCCGGAAACGAACAAGCAGCACATGCCGGACACCGTGGCCGAGTTGGAGCACGGCCACAACGTGGTGCCGGAAGAAGAGAGTCCAACGGAGAAAAAGGTAACCATCGAGGTTCCGGAGATGGAAGAAGAAGAGATTAGCGAGGCGCCCAGCAAGTTCAAGAGGATAAGGAACTGGAGGCAGCAAACTGGGCCAGCAAGGAAATGCTTAGACAGCGACATTCCCTTGAGGCGGAACCCGGAGTGCGTAACCAAAATGAAAGAGAAACAAACCAAGCATCCAAGTGCCATCGATGAGGAAGAGGGTAATGAGGTCGAGTAAATTGAACAAGTGATTGGCATTTGAGATATTTGGATGAAGTTAAGTTTTAGATCCGCATAGTGAATATCAGAAGCGTCTCATCATATCCCAAATAAGATATAAGATCAAATAGATGAAACGACCGCTGTCATCAAACATCGTCTTTTTCATCAGGACCTTCTCACAACACTTGTACCAAGAAGAGATCTATTGACTTTTCTTACTCACAATGCTGACACATGCAGACCAAACTTAATTATTGCAATTCAATTTACTTTTAATGAACTTTAAGAAAGAATTTATGATGTAGAACTTTGATGTTCTCAATTTTTCCGTCACGTCTTTAGTAAGAGATGGTCAAGTTATTAAAACTATTCTCGCAACAGATTTGAACCGTTGGCAACTGTACGAAAATAAGCATTAATTAGACGTTTCCTGCCTCTTGAGTTTGCAGATTCAGGTATCACGTCATGCCAAAAAATGAAAATAAAGATGGTTACCAGAACGCAGGAATTCCTGAGATGGTTAGCGGTGTGCGGGCACGATGGCGAGAAGTAATTTCGAAGAAAACAATTCGAACTTTACAAGCCTGGGCCTCGTTCAATTAAATCGCGAAGCAAATCCATTCATTCTCACACTGATCTTTAACAAAATCCATTGATGGGAAGGTACAAGAACAAGTAATTATAAACTAATTACTCAGAGAAGATATGCTCCCAGTATGTCGATAGAAGAGATATTGATTGGCAGAAGAATTATTGGATTCCTGTTCGGTAAATTATGAGCGTATTTTAGTAGTAGTATAGTGGTAGAGATTGCAGCGCTTCGATGATTCGCACTGTCTCGCGCCGAAGGAAAACTGATCATTCAGGATGAACTGTAGAGAATGGGAAGTCACACACAAAGTGTGTTCTCACACAGGATTCCCAGCGTTTAGAAACAGAAAGTTAAAAACCAACAGGAAGTAAAGACAAGGAAGAAATGGTAAACAAAGAGTTAAAATTGAAAGAAGCAAAGTGGGCACGAATTAGTCCCGGAGGCTGAGGTAACATAACAGTTTCAAAACACGCAGTGTAAAACTCCTGCGTGGCCTACCGATGAGGCGCTAGCGGCATTTCTCTACAGCCCTAATTATGCTAAGCTCCTGGTCCCGAGCCTCAGGAATTCTAGCACAATAAGGTCTGGCTCAAGTCAAACGTAATCTGAGGAAAAAGAAGCACAAGGTTTAATTTCAGCACTAATTGTCACAAAAATACAAAAGGAAAATAATTTTTAACATAATATCGCATCATCTAAGGTCGTGTTTGTATTCCGCCTGCTTAATTGGACTCCAGCCCTACGTACACTGCACTGCTTAATTGGACTCCAGCCCTACGTACACTGCACTGCTTAATTGGACTCTAGCCCTACGTACATTGCTTTATTGGACTCCAGCCCTACGTACACAGCACTGCTTAATTGGACTCCAGCCCTACGTACATTGCTTATGGACTCCAGCCCTACGTACATTGCTTAATTGGACTCCAGACCTACGTACATTGCTTAATAGGAGTCCAGCCCTACATACGCTGCACTGCTTAATTGGACTCCAGCCCTACGTACACAGCACTGCTTAATTGGACTCCAACCCTATGTACACTGCATACAACAACCTGCCACGATTGCTGAGCACCAACACACACCAGCTGCAGCACAACGTAACACAACAAAACGCATGAGCGGTGGTAAGTTACAGAACACAGTGCAATAATTCGGCTTCGAAAGTTGAAAACCAGTAACAAATTTCAGTTGAGTATAAGAGTTACGGGCACCAAGGGTACTGGGACGGAGGAAAATTATATTTTCAATAGCATTCATTATCGCACTTGACACTGTAGTTATTTATTAAATTTGTCATTAAATTGTACCGTGCATTCGACGCCGCATGCTAACGAATTGTCAGTTTGTGCGCATTGCGTTGTACGCAGATAAATATTGGGAAAACATTTTACACATCACTAAACGTAATTTCTCCCATGTGTCAGGACGTATCCCATTAATTGAAACCATTTCTACTCAAAAATATAAAATCCTGCTGAGCTTGATAGAAGGCGCAAATCTCGATAAGGTCGAATCGATACATGTCACATCGTAGTCAGACGGCTCCGTACATGTGCATGCTGCACCAGCAGGAGCCGTCAGCTCACAGCTACTGGCGCTGATATGGGAAGCAGAGCCACAATGACTGGTGCTTTAGGAGAGCGAGAGTTCTTTGTGCCAGGACGAAAACACGCAACAAAACGCCTCATGACCACCAAGTCACACAAGTAAGAAGGGCAGGATATAACAGCTCACGTGAGCTTCAGTCATCATTAACAAAGCATGTAGATGAATGCTCTCTTTCATTTTCTCTAAAAGTTGTAGGCTTTAAGCACGATATCAAATATCAGTGGTGAGGGCACCATGCAATAAAATATTTAGATTCCCATATCAATGGGTTTTGATCAAATGTGTGTACAGAGAAGTTTCAGACGATTTTCAAAAGAAACCGGTAAGACATTTACTAAATATGTTATACATTGTACCAGAGCCTACAGTGTGTCAAATAAGTATTCGTAACGTCATGAAAACAACAATT
>VOMN01062964.1:0-16710 GCA_014899125.1 Orchestia grillus
AAAGATAAACCTTGTTAGAAAATTACCTTCTTAGCAAGCGAATAATTTAAACTCATTCAGTCTTTGACTCCAAGGTTCTTAAAAAAGAATTTAGCTTTCACAAGAAAGTCTCATCCTCAATGAATAAAACACTTAGGCACAACAGGCGAACAAACTCAGAATTTAGATAGAAAAGTACAAAATTTTAAAATGTAGAATTTTTATAGCTCAGCGAGTTTAAGAAATAGGAACCTAAAGGTTCAGGAAAAACCTGCTTCTCATTTGAAATAGTCTCAATAGTTTTCATTAAAAAGAGGCTAGAAGACTCAATGGAAAGCTTTTACAATTTAATCTATAAACCGTACAGATTTAATTCGTTTGGGCACTCACTCATGAAACCTTCTGAGTTAATCAATAAAGTTTTCAAATTCAAAGCTACCAAAAAGCTACTCCGTTCTTCAGAAGGCCTTAGATTCGAACTTGATGAAATTCGAGGAAACACTTCAAAGAAGATTGCAATATTTTTTTTCAAACCCACATTGAAAGAAATTTAAGAGAAAAATAGCACTAAGGACCCAACCTAAACAGTAATAGATTCAGATCTTAAAGAGCCCACAATTAAAAAAAAAAGCCAATCTGCTACCAAGTCTAAGAAAGCGGAACATGTGTATTTTGACTCACAAACAAAATATGTTGAAAAGCTTAAGCACCCAATTTCGAAGTGTTTACTAGGAACAATTGAGTTTAAGGTTAAGTTTTATTAACAAAATAAGTAATAACCATTTGTGTCCAAATTTTAATGATTTTTTATTCAAACTGATATTTTGCATAAAACACAATTTAAAAACTGGGGCGCTATATATTAGACAGTTATAAATAGACGATGGCAAATTGAATTTTGTGGTGAATATTAAAGCTTATTACTGAAAATACTCAACTAATTGAAATCAAGGTTTTTGAAATTATTGGCCTGTTGAAAGCGTCTGGATCCACTATCGTCTTTTAAGAAGTCTAGATATTGCTTAATCGCAAAATCTCATGTGCTAGCTTTTCCTGCTCATCAAATTTTTTAGGGCATCAATATTAGAATCTTGCTATTTGGGGTTGAAGTTGCACTTTTCCCAAAAATAGACAAGGAACTAGACAAATCCGAGCTCACTATGACTTTTTTAGTTGAGAGACCCCACCTGTTCAATTTTCTGCGAACACTCGATATCTGTTTTATCCAATGCGATAGAAATCTTTCTAATCTAGGACTGTTTCTTGAAAAAAGTCCATGAAAATTCCAAGTAAGGTTAAGAAATAATAGTTTCCATCATGAGGAGCAGCAGCTTTTTTACCTAAGATTTTTTCCAAATATTTTTTTTCAGAATTTCCTCATTATCCTTTTTTGAAGAACCCTTATTAGGAGCTTATTCAATGTCTTCTCTTATCCTTTTGAAATTTTTGGACGATAGAGGCTCGTCTTGGTCCTTTTAAAATGTTTTTGGTATGAATTAAGACATGGCCTGCTTTTTGGAATGTTGAATACCTCTGCAACTTTTGAACTTTTGAATTATACTGGTGAGATATTCAAAATTTTGATAAAAACTCAAGTTAGCAGTTATCAGATTCTAATGAATTTTTGTAGATTCTCCACTCAATTCTATTAATTCGAGATTTCAGGAAAGAGACTCATTCCAGAAATAATATAAATCTATCCAAATTGAGTTATATAACAGGTTAAAGAAAAAAATATTTTAAAGAATACTGACAATTGCGGTTTCTCTACTGCCATTTAGACATGTCAGAAAGTTCAGAAGCTTTGTTCCTTGTTTAACTGAGAACAATGACATTTTTAAAATGAAAAAAATCTTTTTTTTTGTTCTTTAAACATTTTATATATTTTTCTCTCAAAATCAGGTAAATTATCAACTCCATTCAAAAAAAATCATTGTGATTAATATTTTGAGAAAATAAAGGTTAAATAAACAAAAGATAAATTTCTATGATAATCTTAAATACCATATTTTATCAAATTTGTGAGTTTTGGTGCTATTTTTATATTTTTCTTTTTTCCATGAAATATATTAAATCCTGTTTGACAATCTAATGAATTGACTTTTTAACTTAAACCTTTTTGTTCTTTAGCTCTTCTTTTTTCTGCTGAAGGAAATTCAAGTATGGCTCAACTCTATGTGAAGGGAAGATTTCTTTCACTTCCTCGATGATTTAGGCAAGATTTTCAGCTTCTTCTACTGTTTCGTAGTTGGCATTGTACAATCGGCTATACATGACATCGTACAACCTTTCATTTTCCTAAAATTTAAACATTTATTACCTCATGTTCAACGATCATCATGAATCTGAAAATTTGGCCGATCTGAGCGGGAGTGTATTTCCTCGAAACGGATTTAAAAATGGGGATAAATACATTTTCCAGCCAGTAGGTATCCAGTCTCTATTCATCCAGATAGATTTCGAATATTTTCAACACGGAAGAGTTTTTAAACTCTCTTAGTCTACCCTCCATCAGCTTGAGAAACTTGTCCTTCATATCAGGACTAAAATACTAATCTGATTTTTTGTAGTACGTTAAAAACAAATGCTCAAACTCACTTGGATAAACCTCATAAATATTTTATTCAATGCGCGAGTACATTTTCTTCCAAAAAGTTTCGCTGTTATTTCCAAGCTTCTTCATCAAACGGTAAAATTTCATCATATTGGCAATTTTTATGTTAGAAAATTATTTGTCAATATAGTCAAATGCTGACTTTATCCAAGGATGCTAATTCCAGTTATGCTCTTCCTGGCCTTTCACGTTCGATAGATACTATAAGCCCTCGACAACTTCATGATATTTGAGATATTGAATATTTTAGAATGCAAGTAAAATCTCATTTGGAGAAAGTCTTTGCCATTTTATTGACTTTTTATTATCAACAAAGAGAGGCTTTGTAGGCTTGTAAAGATGGCGATAGCGGATCGGAATTCTCAAAGGAAACTCCAGATTGTCATCTCTTAGATCTGGTGGCCTTATGTAGGTTACTAACTTGTATCTTTAGGGATGCTTGCCATACTTCTTAAGTCGCTGGTGAAGATTGGCTATTTTTCTAGGAACCGGTCTTCCAAAATTAAAGTGAGAAACTTGAGTTAGTGAGTTGAACTGTTGCAAAATGGATGTATTGATTCTTAGCATCTTTGTTTATATTATCTGGTTTGTGCTGAATAATTATTAATTTGTGAAATAGCTAATCTTAGCTCACGATTCTGGATGTAAAGTTGTTAAATTTAAATTTATGAGAAAAGTCTATTGACTTTAACAATAATTTATAATAGCAACTCTCCTATCCATGCTGAGCGAAATTCCCATCCTAATAAACAAAAGTGGAAACAGATAAGCGTTTAAGATACTACCAATCTAAACAAGATATAATTCAATTCGGCAAAGAACCAAAGAAATCGGCTATCTCTAAATGAATGAAAAAAAAATGCATGATACCTTAAAGAAATAAAAGTAACCCAATCAGCAGTTTAAGTATAGAAGGGCATCTTCTTCCAGTATAGCCAGCAAGTTCCCCAAAGACTTTTTCAAGTAAAACCAGGTCACACCCAGCAATTTCCGATATAGTCACCAAAAAAGAGGCAGATGCTTTTCAGATTCGGCTAGCATACTAAAAGAAAAAGTGGATAAGTGTCAACAGCATAGTGTTTTTAAGTCTGTATTCCAAGCAGGTTTGAATGAAAACTAATAATAAAATTTTGTAGAAACTCCAAAGTTCATAAAAAAGGCTGAAGAAAATGGATTTGTAAGGAAAAACATGACAGAGTAGAACTAAAGGAAAAAAAAGCTGTAACAATACATGTGTTATAAGACCAATGGAATCGAAAACAAGATAAAAATTTTTAATAGAGAAATTAATGCTAATATTTTCCAAGATAGTTTGGCAACCCTCCCTTATCAGTCAAAGAAAAGCGCAAACTTTTAAAATTAAGACAAAATGAAAAGCAATAACATTTTATTAGAAACTCTTGGGAAAAAATCGTCAGCTAAAAAAATGTAACAATGTTAATCGATCAAAAAAGTCAAAAAACAGAAATAGGCAATTTAACAAAAATAAAATTAAAAATAAAATAAAAAAGCTAGTCAATTCGGATAGGGTTTCAAATAAAAAAATATTAAATCTTTTTTGTCGACAAAAGGGCTCAATATGAAGCTGATCAGCAAGGCAAGCAGCAAAAAGGCCCTGATCAGATAAATGAAATAAAACTTGTAAAATTAATAAGACAAAATGATAACTTTCAGGAAACTTCACTTGAAAGCAGAAAAAATCTGTTAGAAAAATACGCTAATATAACAGGGAAAATTTAGAATAAGAAAACATATATGAATGGAGATCTGATTTTTTTTCACATTTTACTCCTCAATAATTCGAATTATTTTTTTATATTATTTTTTACAAAATTCCTGAACTATTTTTCCCTCCAGCCATTTGATGAGTGAAATTATTAATTAGGAACTATTTTTTCCATAGATTCCACCTGAGCATTTTCACCAACTTTCTGCAATTAATAGCGAACTTTGGGCCTCCACTTGTTCTGAAATCGCTAATTCAGTAAAAGTCAAAAAATGTGGGCGATTTAAAAGAGAGCAACTTTAGGTCAAGTGTCTTAACTCATAGCCTGACATGTCATTGCATCAACTGTGCTCATTCAAATTCTTAGAAAATTAATTTCAAATCTAAGGCCTAGCCATTAACAAGAATAGTCAACCCATCGTAGTCAGCAGCAAATAACACAGGAAAACCTTTGCTAAGGAGGCGACTAAGATTTCTTCTTACCAGCTGCTATTTCCATGCAAACTGAACTTTAACATGGATAATGGAGTAATGTATTTAAAAAGTTCAAGGCTTTATCTCGCTATGGGCAAACTTAAGAACAAGAAACAGATCAAACAAATGTTAAATTTAGTTTTATAAGAACTTTTGGCCAAACAGCGAAATGTGCAGCAAGCTATCTTTAAAAAAGTTGTGAATTAAAAAAACCAAACAGAAGCCGATAATAATAAATATTTAGATAATGTCAAGCGCTACTACCTTCGATGCATCACCGAGCCGTCAATAACAATAAAGAGTGGCTGGGCCGAATACCAGTCAGTAATAAGACGGTACGCTGCTTCTGCTTCTGATTTATCAGACTTGACCTAAAACAACACCAAAGTTTCAATTGAAAGTTGCGACACCTTTTCAGAGCTAAGCATCTATGGATACACTTTCAAGATCGATGACAAAACATCCTTTTTGAATGAAGTTAGTTTGAAGTAGAAAGAAAAAATCCAAGAATAAATATTTATTGTTCCACTGACTCCGCCAAGGTCTTAATAAAACAAATATGTTTTTAACTACTCAGCTTTTTGGGACAAATAGTATGCTTAAACGAAGATTGCGTCTACAGCAAACAACTAAATTTATGTTATGAAGTGCAGCTTGAACTAGATACTGATATCTGGCAAATATGCAGAGGACGATGAGCAAAAAAAATAAATCTTCAAATCCCGGCAGGAGTCCAAATATGTGCAAAAATACATTCTTTAAAAAAGACAAAAGAGCTATATCGCCTCAGACAAGAATTCAAAAGTACAAAATAGCAAATAGCAAAAGAATATAAAGGGAATCCAAGAGGTAGAAATATTGTCGTTACTTAAAGGCGCCAGCTGCGCCTTTTTGCCAAAATACTTTTTAAATATAGACTCTCAGTCAAAATACAATGGTAGTCTATTCGTGGACTATATCCCGGGCTAAACACTCAACTAGTTTTTGGAGAACAAATCCGCCACCACCACTCTATTCTCAAAGCTATACATTTTGTTCCAAGTAGTCCAGGCGCTTCGATTTGTGAACCAGTTTGGCATTGTCCACTTGGACATAAAGGAGCCGAACATTATGGTTGCCAAACGCCTGTTTTGCAAGCTTATCGACTTCGGAGAATCATACCAGTATGATCTCTGTGGGAAGAACTACAAACCAAAGTTTACCATTCCCTATGCTCCTCCGGAAATCGTAACTTCAGTTCATGGCAGAGAGTTCACAGAGAAAAGTGATGTGTACTAGCTTGGAGTTTTGATGTATAAAGTAATTCTAGGAAGATACCCGTGCTCTCAACTGTCAAAAAATACTTTTGTCAGGGCAAACTTTTAAGACTCTCTGAGATCAAGAACAATGTATATACCAGAAAAAAGTGAGATAATGGGCGATCGAGTAGTATTACCCATGTTATAGCAGCTGATGCTGAAATGCATAGATACAAATGAATCCAAAAGGCCCTATTTGTCATGGATCAGCTTAATAATAAAAACATGTTTAAATTATTACTTTATTTAAGGCTGTTTGTCATATTTTTTGTTTTTCTGGATAAATTAAATTATTAAATCAATCAATCAATCAATCAATCAATCAATCATTCAAAATCAATCATATAACCAATCAAATAAAATCAAAAAATTTGTAACAGCTAACCAGTGTAAGTAGATCCAATCAATAGTAGTTTCTCCCTTCTCCATTGTAATTAAACTGTTACTGCTGATTATTAACATTGCCATAGTTATAGTTGTTTTAATATCCTTGATTGTTCATGTTAACTTATGCCAACGGGACAAAGTTGCTATTGAGCTTGTTCTCGTTAAAAAAGTCGGCATTTAGGAGCTCAGTCTTTCGGTTTTGAACCACCTGTTTCAGCTCTACAGGTTTTTGCTTTCCAAGTCGGTGGCTCTCCATAGAGTTGCCCATGGAGTTGATCTCTTCATCCTTTAGGCAGAACTGCATTAACTTTAGATAATTTTAGCTGCCAATCGAATCGCACAAAAACAGGCATATGTTCAAGGCTGATGTTTTCAGGTTTTTCCGTTTCCCGTCGATCAGGAAAGATAGGCTTCTCACCAGACTTGATAGTGTGTTCTCATTGAGCTGCATTACGCCTGCGCCAACCCTCTGCACCAATACATCCAGCAATTTGATGCTCAGTTCAGCGATTGCGCTATTTTTGTCGCAACAAAATTCCGAAGATACTATTTCATAGAGCAAAAAGTACTTAAGAAACTGATTTCATATCCGCAATTTTGGGAAAAAGAGGTGAGTACTTCCTGAGCGGAGGTCTTCATATATCCAATATCAGTGGATGCTTTCCGGATGAGTGTGGGCAGGAAAGCGTAAACAGCTTTTTAGACGTTAATTTGCTGACCTGCATCAAACAGTTCTTTGATCAGCTTAAAGATGTTCTTCACTATTAACGTCTTCCCGTTGTTGATCAAGTCCAGTACAGTAGAGCTGAAACGCTCAATGATATCTGGAATATATTGCGGGAAGTGTTTGTTAATTTTCCTCAGCTCAGTAATGCAGTTAAAACTGTCTTCCCATGTGTGGCCTTTGATATGACTCTAAATGAGGGCTCCACTTTGGCCCAGATCGGTCACCATCGGAAGATCCTAGAAGCAGTAGTCAGGGACGGAAACTTTGCTTGGACTGTTCATTATTGCCGTTCGGTTCGAACTCTCTCTTTGATATTTATTTATTATTGTCAATTCAAAAATTAGGGCAATTTGAATTTGCAAAAACTCTTCATATTTAACAGTTCGAACTCTTAATACTAAGGTGTAAAATAGTCAGTTTATTATAGATTCCGAAATCATTTTTATTTCATGCCATATTCACTCTATTTAAATGCTAAGTCTATTATAAAATGAAAATCAAATTTATCCCAAAAAAGAAGAGACTTGAGGAGCAACAAACTAAG
This sequence comes from Orchestia grillus, assembly GCA_014899125.1. Taxonomy (NCBI): domain Eukaryota; kingdom Metazoa; phylum Arthropoda; class Malacostraca; order Amphipoda; family Talitridae; genus Orchestia; species Orchestia grillus. Next base: position 7,750 of record VOMN01062964.1, read on the forward strand.
GAAGAGCTCTAAAGAATAGAATAAGAAAACCAAAAAAGGCTTAATAAATAACTCAAATAGGGCAAGCTTGCAGTAGTCAATGATCATACATAGTCAATCTAGAGAAAGTAGTAGAAAAGATAAAATGGTGATAGAAGAGGCATATCTGATGAGACAAAGTAACTCTTACCAGAACCCAGAGAAAGATCAAGAGATTTGAAGGATCTGAATAGAGTTACAAAGTAATAAAATCAGGAAAGAGATATTTTTAAGAGAAAATATTTGGGATTGGTAAAACAATAAAAGTCAAAGAGAAATTCGGATGGGTACAAAAATAGTTTGATTTTCGATTGGAATGATGACTAAGATACATTCAAGGACAGTGGCTATTTGGGGCAGACTATAATGTTGGCTAATAATAAATTTGGGAAGAAAGTCTAAGATCACTTAGATAAGGAAAGCGCCTTGACATGGAAGCAGAAAGCTTTTTAGGAAATGACAGACAGGGATTGGAGAATCTTCAGATAGGACAATGAAATCTTCTTGAAAGGAGGAAAAGTTCCTAATCCTATTAGGGAGTGGAGCTAGGCTCCGCAATTAACTCCTCAAATTCTCAAAAATCTAAAATCTCTTAAATACGAGAAACCTCGCCCAATCCAGATGCAATCCTTAACAGTTGGATTCTCTTTAAGAGACCTAATCGCTATAGCCCCAACTGGAGACGGAAAAACTATGGGATATCTTCTTCCCATTTTGAGTTTCATTTTGCCCTTAGAAAGAATTAAAGCAAGTAACAGCTAAAAAGGCCCATATGCATTGATTTTAGCTCCGTCCCGATAGTTAGCAGAACAAATAGAAACAGAATTTAATAAAATAACTATAAACTTAAATATTGAGGCTCTGAAGATAATAGGAGGCAAACAACTCGAGATTCAGTCAATCGGGCTGGACAAAGGAGCTGATGTCATCATTGGAACACCGGGTCGAATCAAATAAATGATTTAAAAGCACTATTTGTCTTTAGAAAGACTGTCATGGGTTGTAATCGACTAGGCAGATAAGATGATTTCTGAAAATTTAGTCGAAGAAGTTTAGTATATTTTGGAGAATAGCAGTTCTGAATCTGTCCTTCCTCCGTAGACTCAGCAGTCCAAAATCATTCATATGTTTAGCGCTACTATGGTTCCTGAAATAGAAAAGTTGATAAAGGTGTATTTAGCTCCCAACGCAAGTTACATTAGCATCGGATAGCCAGGAGGAGGAAAGAAGGAGATTGACCAGTTTGTTTAACTCATTGACGAAAGGGAGAAGAGCGACGCATTGGGAAGAATCTTAAGAAATTTGCCAGGGCCTATCATTATATTTGTAAACTAAAGAGAGCGATGTGAGCACTTAGTCAGAAGAATCTAACAAAGGTGGAGACGAACTGTTAATGATTACCATGGAGGCAAGTCTCAAGAACAAAGGGAAAGAGTAATTGCACAGTTCAGAACAGGAAAAATAGAAATAATGGTGGCAACCGACTTGGCTGGACGAGGGCTTGATGTCAAGGGAATTAACGCTGTTATTAATTATGATGCTCCTAAAAATATCAGTGAGTTTATTCATAGATCTGGAAGAACAGGGAGAGCTGGCATGAAAGGGAAATGTTTTACTTTCCTCACAAGTGAAAATTAAGATATCTTTTATGATATTAAGAACTTCCTTGAAAGGAACTAGTTTAAGGTTCCTTCTAATCTGAAGGATCATCCTGCTGCACAGGTAAAGCCTGGTACTGTGCTCATGATGGCCAGGAGGAAGCAAATTGTTTACACAAACTGATTTTCTTACTTCAGTGTGAGTAACTGATTAATTATTTTATTTTATAAAAGAAATAAAAGAAATACAAATTCTTGTTCAACTATTTATTTCACAAAAAATCTAAAATCTCAACAAAATGGAAACAAAAAACTTCATAAAGGAACAATTAAATTCACCTTCATTTGATCTCGAAAAGCAATACGCTACTTATCACGGAATCTTGAAGAATGCAGAAGAAGGAAAAGTAGTAACTCGTTTCCCTCCCGAGCCATCTGGATACATACACATAGGTCATTGCAAGGCAGCCCTATTGAACTATCACTATGCCAAAATCTATAAGGGACACATGATCTTCCGATTCGATGATACAAATCCTACCAAGGAAAAGGAGGAATATGTTCAATCTATCATCGAGGATATTAAAACTCTTGGTATTACATGGGAGAAGTTCTCCTACACCTCAGACCACTTTGAGTATCTTCAGGAAAAACTGAGAGAGCTTATTCAAAATGGCAAGGCTTATGTAGATAACACACCTGTAGAGCTCATGAGAGAACAGAGATTAAAAATGATTGAATCTGAATGTAGAGAATTTTCAGTAGAGAAAAATCTTGAGATATATGATAAAATGGTCAAGGGAGAGGAGGATGATTATTGCGTCAGAGGGAAAATCGATATGAAGAGTAAAAATGGATGTCTAAGAGACCCAGTCTTCGCAAGAACTTCCAAAATCCCTCATCACAGAACTGGCACTAAGTTCACTCTTTATCCAACTTATGACTTTGCCTGCCCTTTGGTTGACAGCAGAGAAGGAGTAACCCATGTACTAAGAACTAATGAATATGCCGATCGTATTCCTCAGTTTAAATGGGTTCTGAGTGCTTTCAATATTCCTGAACTTGAAATTTACGAGTACTCGAGATTGAACCTTGAATACACAGTCTTAAGCAAGAGAAAACTTGGATGGTTTGTCGATACTGGAAAAGTTGAAGGTTGGCATGATCCAAGATTCCCAACTTTAAGAGGATGCCTTAGAAAAGGAATCAGAGTTGAAACTTTGACTGAGTTCATGCTTGAGCAAGGACCAAGCAAGAGATCCAATTTGATGGAATGGGAAAAGATATGGGCAATCAACAAGAGAATTATTGATCCTATTTGCCCAAGATATGTGGCTGTCACAGTGGAAAAGGCTTGTAGAGTTACAGTAGTTAACGGGCCAAAAGAGCCTGAAGCGGTCTCAGTCTTAGCAAGCAAGCTTAACCCTGCTTTGGGAGAAAGACCCCTTTGGAGATCAAGCGACTTACTGATAGAATTCGATGATGCAAGAGATCTTGTTCAAGTTGGCGAAAAAATTACCTTCATGAATTGGGGAAACTTTATGATCAAAGGGAAAGAAGAGCAAGAAGACGGTTCCTTCTCAATTGAGGCAGAGTACTTGCCTGATGATAACGATTTCAAGAAAACCAAGAAAATTACCTGGCTGGCTAGGAATGCAAACCCTCTCATTGCTACAGTGTTTGAATTTGATCATTTAATAAAAAATCCCAAAGTTGAAGAAACTGACAATTTCGAAGATTTGGTTAACAAAAACTCTGTTTTCGAGTCAAAAGTTTATGCGGATGGGCATATTCGCACTTTGGGTGAAAGTAATTATCTTATATTTTATTTTAGATCAATTTTTCCAGTTTGAAAGAAGATCATACATCAGAATCGATAAAGTTACTTTGAACGGGGGAGAGCCACAATATAACTTGTTCTCTGTCCCTGATGGAAAAAAGATCGGTCTCAAATCTAATCAAACCAACATTGACAAAAATGGCGACATCAAGAGGAAAGATCTTGCCGAGAAGGTCGAGGAGAAAAAGAACAAAGAATCCAAAAAGGAAAAGAAGAAAAAGGAAAAAGAGGCCAACGAAGGAGGCAAAACTGAAGCTTCCAAAGAAGGAGAAGCTAAAACTGAAGCCAAATTGGAGACTTCAGCTTAGAAACAAGAGGAAGAAACAAAAGCTGAGGAAAAACCAGCGGATAAATGATAGTGTTATAATTGTTGATAAATATGAACTAACTATTCCCTTTATATGTGTTATTCACTTTTGAAAACATAAATATATTTTATTAAAATGGGGCGGTAGTTCTCGAAGACCTTGGAAAACTTTTTCTCAATTACAGCTGATGAGTTGGTTTACCCTCCTTAGTACACATTGAAGTTATCAGCATAGGGAGCCTTTAAATACCAGCAATAGGGAAAACCCTAATAAATAAAATAAATATCCTTTTTGGTCTTATAAGAACTTAACTGACAACCAAGGATGGATGCCGGTTTAAATGGACTTCACGAAAATGGTCGGAAAGTTCTATCACAAAGAAGCCTCAGATGAAGAGACAGACTAGCACTTGAAAAAAGTTGAATTTTATGAAGACATTATCAAAAAATACAAGTACCACTAAGACTTCGATAGAATCGATTCATCAAAAATAAAGGATCCTCCGACTAGAGAAGCTGAAATTGAAAAGATATTCGGTCTTCATCTGATTGTCAACTTTATAGCCACCAGGGTCATGTGCGTTCAAGTTTACAACCATATTTTCACTAGAACTCACCTTTACCACTTTGCCAAAAAACTATATATTTTAACGTTACCTATACCGATCGGGTGCATATTTACCATATAAACCTCGAACCCTATCAACATGTAGTTCTTCAGACAAAGTACCCCGGAAACTCGACTTTATAAGACTCTAGCATATGAAGTAGATGCATATCATTACGTGAACGACATCAAATACAATTTCAAGTACCCTGAAAGATAGGAGTATCGATAAGAACTGAAAGACGTAAGATAAGGATACCTAAACGAGCTCTACCACAATTCAGTTACATACTACAAGAAAAAGTATGGAATTATTTAGACAGACAGGTATTTACTCAACTCAAGAAACAAGAAAAAACAAGAAAGTGAACATTTATAGAAATAAAGCTAATCCTAAAATATATGAAGGTCAGAAAAGAATATATTACTTTTTAGATGATTTTAGGCTGAAATTTACAAATAATCTTATTTCTTTCTTAACATTAAGTACATAACAGTATTTTTAATACTGATAGATTTTAACAGATAAAAAATTATAATGAGCAAAACTCCAAATAGCAATGGCATGAAGTAGGCACTGTAGTTGTTGGGGTCTGACGGAATCCACAAGTCTGAAATTAGCTTAAAAGGAAAGAAAATCTCCAATCTTCTTAATGTGCCTTAGAAATTTTTACGTTAAACAAGAAAGCTCGATTTGTCTGACAACTCTATTAGTCTTCTCAAAGGCNAACCCTTTTCTTCAAAAACCGCTTTAGATCAATGTTTTAGAAGTGCTTAGTCAACTTAACAACGATTTGTCAGTTTTAGGATTCGACTAAGGAAGATCCAGTCGAAATTCAGGTTCAAAGTTTTAACATCATATTCGAGATAGAAATATGACTGATTATAAAAAAAATGACTTATTCAGCTTGAATGCAAACAGAATGGGCAAACCTGAGATGTCTTTGCAATTAAGCAGTTCAGTGAATAAAAAAAAGATCGTAGCGCATTTGAAAAAGGTAAAATAGTTCATCGAAGAAGGGCAGGAGTCACAGGAGATGAGTAATGATGAATTGCTAGACAACAATCATGCAGAAACTCAGAGAAAGTCATTGTAAAATAAGAATTTCAACTTAATGCAAAAGAGAGTCAGTGAAATTACACCGAATAAGCTATCCCCAAACTTTGGACAAGGAGAACGCATGAAGGCGAAAAGCGAGCTTTATTTTCCGACATTCCAAGAAAAAACAACTGTTGCGAAAAAGAATCTGAGCAAAAATAAAATCGATCAAAATAAAAATATTGGATCTCTCAACAAACTGCCCAAAGAAAATAAAGATAAAAATATGAAGCACCTCCAGTTCAGTAATCTTCGAGTTAGCATTTAAAATAGCCCAGAAAGAAATCCAGTTCAAGTCGTCTAAAAAGGATAGAAAGATACATATTAGATTTAGCTATCATTCGATTCCCCCACCAAAATGCGCCCTAAGAACTAAAACGATTTATCATTATCAAAGCGTTTATATCAAATAAGATCTCCTTCAGGCTCTTCGCCTGATCATTATTCCATTGCTGCGAGGTTCTCAGTCAAGGGATCCTCTAGTGCAAGCAAGTATGCATTGAAAACTTAAAACGACTAGGAAATAATCCACTAGCTTCAATAGTTTCCTGCCTAGAACCGAGGCAAGAGTATCAGCTTAGACTTAAAGCGGTTCAAGGAGCCAAAATTTAAAGTAAAGCAGTTGGACTTATAGAATCTTATCAAACCAATGTAGTAAGAATCTTTATATGAGAATGTTGATAATTTTGAACTCAGGGAAGTCCCGATAGTAAAAAAAGACTCTCTTTATTAAAGTGCAGTTAGACCCTGCAGAAACTATGAAAACGCTGATGACAATCTTGAAAACACGAACTAGCTGATAAATAAGCTATTTCCAATGACAATTAGTGATTTGCATATGAATTCTTTCAGTTTGGAAGGACATCAAATTTTGGGCAACTTGGAGAGTTTCGAAAGGTTCTATTACTGCTCCTTAGCAAGGATGAACCCAACTTTTAGCCTTCTGTACTCTCCACTTCAATCTTTGAGTGATAAGGAGAAAGACATGCTTCTTTAGGAGCTGTTTAAGAATCATAAATAAATTTTTATGCTGCTAATCAAAGAGCACCTTGAAAGGCAAAAAACAGAACAAGTAAGCAATTCTAAATCGGATTAACTTGTCAACCTAAACAAAGAGTATCAATAGCTTGAAAATGTGTTGACAAACTATCAAAACAACTAATAGTATCAACGAAAAGAAGTGTAGATGATTTTGTCATAAAAGTATGTCCTTTAAGGAAAATTGAAATAGTATGAGGACTTGTTCATTAGTCGAGAAAAGCTGATCAAAGACACTTAAACCTAATACAACAAAGCAAAGAAGGAAGCAAACAGGCTTAAGTTTGAACTATCAAAATATCAAAATCAAGATTAAATTTAAGAGAAAATTTAGACTTGCTATTAAAATAGGATAAAAACTGTTTACATGAAAAAAATAATAAAGATTTCAGCCAGATGCAACAAAATAAACGTATTTAGAGTAAAAGCATAAAAGCAAAGGTTGAAAAGGGAGTTCAATCAAAATAATTAGCTGGTGTTTGAATCTTTTAGGGAACTAAAGCATATTTATTTTAATGCAAAAAAAGCAAAGGAATATTTTTCATCGAAACAGAACAAATTGACATTATAAATTTTTAGAGAGTTAAAGGCATAACATAAGTTAAGCCTAAACTCTAGATTCGTCAAAAAGATAATAGACAACGGGAAATTAAAAGAAACGTTAAAGTTCTGGAGAAAAAGTCGATTGAGAACAATAAAGAATAGAAAAGTTTTGCTTTAATACAAGCAAAAATGCAAAAAGAAAGTGTTTGGCTCTTTTAAAAAGCTATGCTTTGACAAAAAGCTTTTAAGAAAGTAACTTCTAAATAAAGCTTAAGGGCAAAAGACAAAGAGTATGAAAAAGACATATTTTTAACTCTTTGTTTTTGCGTGTAAGTAAAACAAACTTTAACTCGAGAAAAACATAAACAAAGTAAATAGCCTTGTTGTAAAAAAGTGGTAATTGATAGCATTCTATAAACTATGCAAGTTTATCGAAATTGAACTTTCCAAAAATGGAAGCAGATTGGCTAGATAAATATGTAAGCTCCAAAAATAAAGAGTATTCTTAAAATTAAAGTCTAATTTGAGAAAAAGGGCATATTAAAAAACAAATCCTAAGAAAATTAATGTTAAAAAGTACAAGCTTCAAAAACTATTTTCTGTTTTTAGACAAGAAACCACGACCAAAGTATTAAAGATAAAGAAAAAATTCTGTGTTCAAGCTCGAAAAATAGCCCAAGCTGCTAGATTATATGAGCTTGTTTAGGAATTCAAGGAAAATTACGCTTAGATTTAAATGCAAACTTTAAAAACGAAATAATTTTTTAAAAAACTTTTTCAGGCTCATAAAAAATCAATTTAACTGGATAACAAGCAAACCGTATTGAATACATATCTAAACTACAAGCACAACCATTTGCTGAAAATAAAAAGCCTACTAAGCCTGAGACACTATAGACTATTTAAGCTTTAAAAAAGAGATTTAATTACAATCTAAGAAGAATACTTGGCTCAACAGTAAAAGCAGAAGTTAATGGAGGACTATCAAAGACAAAATATCTTAGCATTAAAGGTAGAAATCGAGGTTCAGGCAAGCTAATTGGAGTACACAAAGGAGCATATCAGTAGACTGGCACAGAGATAAGCATTCATTTTGGATGAAAAAGAGAACTGTCTTCTTGAAATGCAGCAAAGGTAAAGTTAAAACTTAGAACTCCGGAAAACTATCATATAAAACGAAAAGCAATTCATCTAGCTCCAGAAGAAGTATGATACGTCCATCCAACTGTACTCCGAGATACAGGGAGAGCTCGACAAGAGAATGCAGACCAAATAAAATAATATTAGAAACTTAAATAGCAGTCCTCGGACTCCTAGGACTTTGAGAAGATAGATCCAGCATAACTTCAGTAATCGTTTCCAAAGTTCAGCCCTTTGATAATATATAATCTGAAGCAATATCTTATTCTTCAGCCAGTCTTTTTAATTTTTCTTCTAAAAACTAAATAAAACCAAAGTAGTTTAGTAGTATTTCAGTAATGAGACATTCTAAAAAATTAGATTTATTTATAAAAAAAAAGTTAATAAAAGATTATTGCTTTAGAATCATGAAAAAAACTACCAACAAAATAATTTAAGCTTAGTGCTTTAAAATTCAAGCCTTACTATTACGAGCTATTTTTGTAAAATGAGAGGTTTATTTTTCATTTTATTGGTTTCTTATTTGATAACAATAATGAATTATTCTGCTCATATTAATATAGTGTTTTTTGGCTCATTGATATAATAATAAAACCATAACAAACAAAATCGGCCGAAATACAATGTCCCAAGTAATCCAACCCGAGATCCTCCTCCAACCCAAGGTCGTTGAAAGCAAAATCCATGCAGTGCCATCGAGGAACAGATCACCCGAACACATCAAGCAAGCCCTTATTGAAAAGATCTAAATTCTGATGCACAAAAACAATT
>VOMN01062975.1:0-13955 GCA_014899125.1 Orchestia grillus
AAAAACGTACCTCTCCTTCATTAGTATCTCTTTTTCGTATCAGCCGTACAGGACAACTCTCCCTAGACTTCTCCATCAGTTTGACTATGCTATCCAGTAACTGCAGACGCAAAAACAATCTAAGCTTGTTTTCAGCTGTGCAAATTAATCATGGGTTGTTGGTGTCAGAGCAAGATCAACTAAAGTTGAGGTGCCCCACCGGCCGCATCTCCACATCTTTGCTCTTCAGTGGGGACAAAAGATAAATGAGCTTTGCAAGGCGAAGTCGGCAAGATTTATGTGAACCTGTGACGGTCGACTGAACGGTGAGTCTCAGCACATCATTCATCAGTAATACGCTGCTACAAAGTCCAACCAGACCTGATAGCTTAGTGGGTAGCTCCTTACAACTTGTTGATGGCCCTGTCTAATAACGTCACAAATTGTTGGGCGTCTCTGTCACAGGGTGGGGCGCCTTCAGGTACCGATTGGGGTACTTTAAGCGAAAGTGTTTGTTCACAAACGCCCACTGTGTGAGTTAGCTGATGGTGATGATGCATGACGATGCTTTAAAGAATTTGAAATTAGATTTCAATTGAAGGGGCCCTCATTATGAAATAGATACTAGTCCGAGTTTTTTATTGAAAAATTATATTTTAATAATAATAAAATTATTAAAATTCGACATTCAGATAGGTTTGCAGTTCAGATTTCAAGATCACTAACTGAAACAAATGTTGCTGATAAATTTTTATTTCATTTTATTAGGGGATGGTCACTTAAGAACATTAAGCTATTGACTGCTTTTGCTGCAGTATAGAAAATTAAGCTCTACTCATTGACATACCCATTACAAGTATGTGAGCAATGACCGTGCTGTACAAAAAAGTTGAATTTGAAAAGCTGGAAAACTCAAAAAAATTCGATGACTAATCGTTTATGAGTCTGCGTGAGGCTCGTACCCATTGCTGATTTGAGAAAATCGTAAAGTCAATAACTCGGCTTCTTCATGTCCATATTTATAATAATGCATAGAAATAGTAACATGCATTTTTTATGCATTTCTTCCAATACAGTCCATCCATACAAAATTTTTAGTTTTATCAGGCTATGAATCAGCGGTGTTCCCGGTTTTCGAACATGTGTCTTACTCCATTCCAAATAAAAATCGTCGAAAAATGTATACATTTCAGGGGTACATGAACGTATGAAATATCAACAGTACAATCAGATACACGAGCGGTACTACTTCGTACTTTGTGTTGTAGATTAATTGCAAATTGTAGGCTAAACTCATGAGCTACATCGTTATCTGCAATGTAGACTGCGCGCTGTATTATCTGTCGTAATTCCATCGTAGAACACGCCGTGCCCTCTTCTGTGAGTAGGCTTAAGCTTATTCTATGTATGTACCTCGAGTGTCATGTCGTAGACTACATTGTCGATCTTGCATAGCATTGTCTACAGCACACACTACCGTGTAAGCCAGTCTTGAGATACCATCTTACTTTTTCCATTGATGCCGTTTTCTAGAGCAGAAGTGCATCAATTCAGTTAGAATGCGTAATCTAATCCGGGGGATTTCGACCAAGGCACGAATTCGACCCTCAATTTATCACAACTCTCTGATGCAACTAAATGCAGAGGCCTTGGTGAGTGTGCTGTTTGGATTTGAGATTGGACTTCTAAGTATCAACGAAATAATCTGAAGGATTTGTTAAAACTATAAATCTTAGTTTTCTCAGAGTCTTCTATTGAGAAAATTTGAACCTTTTCTTCGGGTTTGATGACTTTGCATGATAATGAAAGTCGTGTAAGCTTTGCACTTCCATACAAACAAATGGACTTCTTCTTTCAAAAACGCTCTTTTCTTGAGGCAGAAAATTTTGTGATTCGTTTCGTCAAGAGTGAGAAATAAAATTATGATATTACCACAGACAAACGCGACGTGATCGCACAACCCGGGCTCGAAGAGGAAACTTCAAGTACAAAAAGTCAGACGGAAAATCAAGGCGTTTAGTATAAGGAATGAAAAATTTAATTGGAAAATGATCTAAGTTTGCAGAGAAAAATTGCTCTGAATCGTTAATATTTATTCCAATGAAATTAAAATCTTGAGACTTTCATATTAATCAAGAATTACCATATATCCGTCAAGGAACCCTTTCAGTCTATAAGCAAAGAGGTACAGAATAAATCCGTGACACTTCGGAACTAATATGGCTACACAGAAAACGATGCATAAGATAATACAGGAAAATGAAATAATTTGTAATATTGGGCCTATAATGAAATATAGAAAGACTCCAAGTGCAAAGTTATGTACAATGAATGAGGTACAAAAATCGTTATTGCTGAAAATGTATAATTTGATCAGGCAAGAAAACTCGAAGTGAAAAATAAATTACACTCTATCATGATTATACGGACGTCCAATCAGTTTTCAAATGACTTAATGCATGATTTCCCTATCGTGGTCTTAAGTCTTTTCAAAATACTCTCTGAAATCAAATTATACATTTTATTCATGTATGATACACTGTCCTCTGTCACTAACCCGATACTTTTGGAGTCATGTGACAGTACATATAAAAGCCATACTCTAGGAGCACCAACCACGATGCCTATAATTTTAGTCTTCGGTATTCCAAACGAAAGTTTAATTTACTCTGCCCACCCAGTATTTCTTCAGATAGACTGAAAATTTTACGTTAAAAATTGATAAATTAAGATTTTCGACATGAACAGCGAATATTTTAATACGTCAGAACCAAGTACTTCCTAACTAAACATCAACTTTCTCATAGCCTACGCGCCAACATGAATTTAGTTACATACACATATGAAATAAACATAAATGCAAGCAACTCTTATAACTATCTCATAAGACTATGAAGGTGGAGTTACATTTTTTTTAAACAAGACATTTTATGTACTTATTTTGCATGCTGTCACATCGCCACGCACACCCTTACACGGCACCTGCCGCTGTAGCCCTGAACTAACGAGGATAGATTGACCCACTCAGGTGAGTAAATATTCCTCTGAGTTTATATTCTCACCCGTAGGAAGATCGAACCCGTGTATGGAATTTACTGGGGGTGGAGCTACATACCACGATGGTTAGTTTACTCATTCTTGTAAAGCACGAAGCTCAGAAACTCTGTTGAAGAAATGCATTCTTGTCAATGGCAATTTAAAGCCTACAGAATTTTAGATGGGCACTTGTAAAACAGCAATCAAAATTGTGCCACAACGTTATTTAGATGTTTATTTTTCAAGTAGGCTGGTAAAATTAATGAAAAGGCTCATACTTTTGTTTATTCAGCTTGAGCTGTTATTTACTTTGCATATTCGCCCGACTGTGTTGCCATGAAACATGTTATTCTCTGTTGATGTTGCGTAACGTTCATTCTGGCAGCATTGATCTTAGCAGATTTACAATTCATTTCCTACTAATTTGTGACTTTTTGATAATCATCAGTGTTCTAAAGTTTATTCTTGAGGCTTACAAATTGTGGCTGCAAACTTCTTAGTTCCATTTCAGAATAATAGAATTTTTTCATTGGAAATCAAATAATCTCTTCAGTCTTTATCGGTAGGATCTCGAGTTGTGCTGCGTCCGTATTTTGAGCGTAAATCAGAAAAGAGTGTCGTAAGTTTTCAACTAACAGCATTTACAAACATTGCTTCAAAACGTTAAGAAAAAGTGTGCTAATTTATTGTCATTGTTCATCAAATGAGGCTTACGCGTGCTGAAATTTCATAACCGCATGTGATTTTGTTTTATACCGAAATATGAAATTTATTGACTCATTTCTCTTCTAGAATTTAAAAGGAGGGAAGACATAGGGGCAGTATAATATCATTCTGCCCATTTATATTGCATAAATTGATCAACAACTCAAATCTAAGGGCCAGAGCGTGTCCAATGATTTGTGACGCTTAATGATCTATGTGATCCATGATTTGTGTCAATTTTATCGAAACTTAAGCTTATCACTGGCCTCATTTAAACTACTATTATATAAGGCTACTGAACAAACATTAATTAATTACAGACACTGAATTATACATTAATTCGTAAACAAACGGGTTCATCATTAATATAAATGGATTGCGTAGATGTTGTATGAATTCAAATGTATGTATACGGGCAGCTAACCAATCAGCACTGCTCTGCTGAAATGCTGTTTCGAAATTTTCGAAATTTTTACCACGTGAACTCCTCAATTCACTCTTCAGGTTCAAATTCAATTTTTTCTGTTGACCCAAATGTTGACGAGAGATTGCCTTGTATGTAATGCTCGTATATTTTTATGTAAAGGATATCATATGCGTGAATTGAAAGTAAGAACGTTTTATATTTGGCCCAATAACTATACAAGTCATATCGTTTTAAGCTCCATAATTTATTTCAAGTATTAGTATAAATAATCAAAATCTAGAAGCTCACTGGAATGTCAACTTATACCAGTATAGTTTTTCTAAATTTATAGGGTCTTCCCTCATTGCTCGAAAATATTTTCTATCTGGGTTGAACACAATTCCTCACAGAAAATGGCGCATTGTATTTGAATGCATCATCAGATCAATACTTTCAGCCATCGGAAACGACACAACACTAACTGAAAATGATCTTTAAATGTGCCATTGAAGTGCCTCGGTATTTTATTTTGTAGCTAAAATTATACAAACACCGAAATCCGAGTTATCGCATTTATCAGCTAAAAAAATTAGAAAAGACGTTTGTAATGAGACAATGATTGTCTTTGCTTACAATAGATTTCCCGTACACAAAATCAAACTTGAACTAATTTGAACACCCAAAAATAAATTCGATTTCTTTGTTTTTGAAGTTGGGCGTTGGGAGATGTATCGATGTTTAGATAACCTTGAACTGAGCAAAGTGAATCATAATTTACTGACCCCCTCTTCTAAAGCTTTCCAGAGTTATTAATGTTAGTGACAAAAATTGAACTTTTCGAGGATTAGGCAAATTCTGTATTACTCCACTTTTCAATTTATTACTTGAAGTTTTACATTTAATCAATGGTTTGAAAACTCGATTGTACCGTGCTACTCATGTGACTGAATTCAGAATAAATAAATTTTCTTTTTTCTTCCTTTCCTTCATAATATTTCGTGTGAATCATGGCCTTTTCCGTTAATATTTTGCGGCCTACCTTATGTATAAGAAAATTCAGATTGCAATAGCCCATCTTCTCACCGTAATTTTTATTTTATGAAGTATTTACAACGATCACACCATGTTTATAAGAGAATTTAAGCTGCAATAGGCTACATTTGAAATGTAATTTCTATTTGAGATGTTTTTCGATTTAATATTTCACTTTTCGTGGTTAGCATAAAATTATGAATAACAATTCAAAGTTTCAACGTAACTTCCACCCGTTATTTTTAGGTTGTGGCTTTACTGATCACAGTTAGATGTTTCATTGCAACTTCCTCATTTTCATTTTAATGCAGTAATTTCCAACGTGACTTCCACTCTTAGTTTTAAGGTTGTAGTCACTGATCACATTCAGAAATGTCACTTGACATTCTCGTTTTAATTTTATGGCTGTAATTTAACTAATTGAAAACCCGACGTACCCTTCTCTGTATGTGAATGAGATTGGAATGAAAGATTTTTCTTTCTTTCTTCCTTCTTTCTTTCTGTCATTTTCTTATATGGTGGTTACGCAAATCGACAACTAAAATTTGTCAGACCGAAATGTAAGATAATACACTTTAAAATTCTGCTATACCTTAATGTGAAGATCATGTGCTTATATTAGTTTTTCATTTCAACTGAGACTGATAAACTCTGTTACTAAAAAGCTTGGCTCTTCGGATATAAAAAATAACTAATGAAATGGGAAAACTTGTGTATGATCATCAAGAGGAACACATTACTGTGGAATATATTTTACTTTCGAACATTGATAGACACATATGTGTACATTTTAGAGTTCCTATGCAAACTGAAATATCAAAACATTCTGATTCGCTTTTTCTTCTGACAAACATATCTCAGCGATTTCGAAAGCTAAGTACGTCGTGTTCTGCAATAGCTTGTGTTGTGCTCCTGGATGAACAAATTCATCAGAAAAAGTGCAAACTCCATAGTGATCAGCTAAGATGAACATGGATGAACTAATTTACATATTTCTGCTTGATATTCTCGATATCATCGAGTTTCTAGACACCCATTGAAAAGTCCCAATTTACGTCCAGACGTCAACAGCTGCAGCGAGTGTGCCCGAATCTAAACAACTTTCAAAATAATTTCCGACTTTGTGTAATTATTCAAGCCTTGATATATCTACTACGTATTGTAGGACGCCCTTTACGTTCGGATCCAATGTTTGCAGAATTTCAACACTTATGCATCCTTTAATAAAGCACTAGGATTTTCATTTCCGAGGTAATAATTTTAAAAATTCATACCGGAAATTTTTAACGTATTCGTTAGGCGAATTTTGCTCATGCAGTCAACTCTTGACCGGAATTAATTTTAGAAAACTTTAAGGAAACTGATGAAGTCTTCGGTGCTGGGCATTTCACATTTTCTCTATTAACACTGGGGGGAGGAGGGGAATGGGGGCCCTAAAAATGGTTTATTGGGCGGGCCTCAGCTGCAAATCCATGTGCTAAAAATGTTTCGCACAATGAAGCCTTAAATTACATTTAATACATTTTTAATTTTACTTTTATTCCTAATTCATTCGGTGCAATAAAGTTTAGGCTCAAAACAACGCGAGGAATGCTTACTTAATCAGATGGCGTACAACTGACATAACTTTATATAAAAATCACGTAATTGTAGTTCATTCATGTACGAAAAACTTAAAAAAAATTCGTTAGTTATTCCTGAGGTAGGTCATTCATTAATTATCAGTGTGCTTTTCAAGTAACACTTTTTTTTTCCAACTTATTATCAATTGTAGCATAATTCTAAACTATGCAGCTATCCATGAATAGTAGCTCGCTCACAATATTGAAATGTTGAAGCTCCAAGAAAATATTGAAGTATACTTCAATCAATAAAGAGTAGCTCATTTGAAAAAAATCATGAAAGTCCAGTTAAGCTCATTGCGAATGAACAAAAAGATTATCCCAACCGCACTGCGCGATTAAACTTGTGTTTTCACCAACTGTTATCGACGGAGAAGATGGCACCAGGATAGAAGTAAATAAAGTGCCATGCTAAAAGATTCAAAAAGTTAGGAGCTCCTAGTATTTATATTGAATACGAAAACTCAAGTGAATGGGGGAACTAGAACAGATGAAAAAATACGAAATGCACTCCAGCCACTCACGAGTAGAACCACGACATAACTATAGAGCTCTGATGTTGTGATGGAAAGAGTGATAGCATTATCACCAAGGATGAATCTACGAAATATAATGTGGCAAATTGTAAGATTAATTAAACTCTGTACGAGTACCAGCATTGAGGAATTGCTCGTTGTACCCCGTACTGTACTTGTTGTTCAGGAGGTACGAAGTTATCAGGGGTTCCTGGCTGGAGCTCCTAGAAAATAGGTTGGGCCACCGAGCAGATGCAGCCGTGGACTCACCGAGCGCTGGCTCCAAATAATGATCGGCTGCGGTCAGCGCTGGAATTTTGTGGTGGACCAAATGCCGTGGCAAAAAAAGTCCAAATGAGAGTGATAGAACAACCAGAAACCGTTTTTCTTGTAATCACCAACGAGATGACCAGATGCATATCAAGGAAAATATTGAAGAAAGGTTCCTCCATTAGGCGTTGAGACTAAGGTGTCTTTTTTTAAATTATGTGAGTAAATTACGACATTCGGGTGTAATTTGTTTAGAAACCTAGTACAAAACTGTTTAACCAGCGATGTGTAATTGCAACCAGAATGAACTGCATAGCAATCAAGAGGGCAGCCCAACGATCGAAAGCTTATGAATATTAAAAAAAAACGTTCATAATATGTACATCTTAATTTCGTATCGCAGCAGTAACAAAGAAATAATGAGTCAAGTACATGCAAGCAGAACCGCCTTTGGGCAACATCACATGCAACTGAAACTTAAATAGCTGTATGATGTAGGTCTGTGTAGTGTTACTCTTTTATAATTGCAATTTTGATATAAATTCCTTTCTTCAAGTAAAGTAGATTCAATTAGTAAGAGTAATTTAGAGAAAACGAACGGCAACCTGCTTGTCATAAGCAATTGTACCTATACGAATTGTACGTTGAAGCATGCTTTTAGTTCATGAAAATGAAATCCGCTTCAAGTGCGTAAAACTGTACGTGTATATATTTATGTTTATGAGTCATTAAGGAGCTCAGAAAATGTCATTAAGGAGCGCAGGAGCGACTTACTGGTGAGTGGTGAAAATATTTTGCCGAAACTCTCAAGATACGTTTTGCCCCAAAATTTCTCGTAGCTAATGCATCGAAAAAAATTTTTTTTTCAAAACTATGTTGATTATAGTGCTAACATTTATGATTGCAAATGTATGTATTTAAAATAATTTTCGAATAGTGATATAATCTAATGCACAGGCACAAGTAGTTTCAAAGGTACGTTGATTTCATTGGTACCACCTATGCATTCGGATATGAGTACCACCATTTTATATGAGTACTATCGATGTATATGAGTACCACCAATGTATATGAGTACCATCGATGTATATGGGTACGATCAATGTATATGAGTACCACCAATGTATATGAGTACCATAAATGTATATGAGTACCACCAATGTATGTGAGTACCATCGATGTATTTTCGTACCTGTTCTTTGAGGGTTGTTGAGAATGTATGAGTAGATGTGCATTCAGCGAGTTTATCAGAGAATGTGCGTTCATAAGTCAGCTATCAAAGCGTTAGTCATTCGATGCAAAATAATATGGATTCAGCCTGGTTCGACTAGAAATCATCTTCTCTGTCTGCCATCAGATGTAAAGAAAAAAGGCTGAATATGGTAGATGTATGCAATATTGGGGTGATTTTTTCGAGAACTTGAGCGCGTGCGAAAGTCAAGGAATTTGATGCTACACAAATACCACAATGAGAAAATTTACTTTTTCCGGTAACCATTAGTAGCAAAGCAAGAAAATAAAGGGCAAGTGTGCCACTTTTCGAGAGTAATCTTACCAGTATAAATAGGTAGGTCTTTTCAAAATAAGCCGAAATGTTTTCTTCGGGTTTGCTAGGACAACCGCATAGTACTTCCAAATCTATCGATTGTATACGACGAAGGGCCATTACTACAAGCAATCGTAGAATATTAATAGTGAAAACATCCGATAAGAGATATGAAATGGTAAACTGCGCTTGTACATTGGAGCTTCGTACGCGCAAATGTAGCGTAAAATTATAAGTTACGAATACTCTGAGAGATGCATTTTAAAAAGTAATTTTTATTGAGAATGTTAATTTAATAACGTGGGTTTACATTCCATTTTAGCATTGGGCAGATACGCGCATTTGCGAACCGCATTTTCGCTCACAACATTTGGGAAACTCGAGCTTTGACTCCGAGTTAAAATTACTCACGGCCCTTTCTACCTCCTTCTGTGCAACGCTACTTTAGAGTGCGCACTTCCACTTAGATTTCCTCACCCTACCTAGACTTGCCCTGGGCGAACATCGCTGCAAGCGGCGACGGCGGCCCCATAGCGCCGACGTAGCGGTCGCGTCGGCTCTCCGGTCGCTCTCGCCGCCGCCGTCTGCAGTTGCCGCTCGATGTGGCCGCTAAAATGGCCGATGTGCCGCTACGATTGCAATGTTGCAATTTATTGCTAAAAGTTCTCAATTGATGCACGTGCATTTGCGAATGAGCATTCATGAGCTTTCGTTTACATGTTCGAAGCGCATAACTCTCCAAATTCCACGCATGCATAAAGAAATAACGCTTTTGTTTTCCACCCGCTGAGTGTTCGATGATGTCATGGATATGTTAATGTTGAAAATAATCATTAAAAATAGAAAGAGTGACATTGTGCCAGCAAACGATGTTTTTATTATTCGAAATTCAAGCCTCTCTGCGTTTTCTTACATGCGAAAGCAATTTAATACAGCTAAAATGTAATGTTCATTGCGGTAGTTCTTAATTATTTTAAAAATTTGAACACGATGCTATCTTGAGGATTGATTAAATTTTTTTAACGCAGAAGCCTGAGGAAAGCTTAAGGAAAATCTGCCGATAAGAATCTGCAAGCGAGCTTTCAAAGGTCGAAATAAATAATTTAGGAGGTAGTGCGTTATGAAGAAAATACCCTTCATTTTTACTGAATATCGTTAGGTATGTTTAGTATGAGGCCAAGAATCGTTAGAAAATTTTCAATATTAGCCTTATAAATTCATTTCTTCAATATTGCCCTTATTAAGAATACCGCTTTCAGTAGGAAAAAGCATTCCCTACTGAACGTAATTATAATTATTAATATTATTATTATTAAACGGAAGCTTTAATTGGAACCTCTCAGTGCTCATCAAATTGCTTACAAGAACTCAAACGTGAAACATTCAACATGAAGTATGTCACCCTTTTTAAGACAGTGAGTTCCGAATGACAGCACAACTCCAAGGCAAATCTCTATGATCCGAACACTCAAAGTTCCGTAAATGAGTAAGAAAAACCCTTGATTTCCTGGTAGAAAAAACTTTCACCGATTAATTAACATCGCGAATGAGGCATAGTTATTGATTTTTACGAAGGCTCAGCACCCTCCTTCGCCCAATTCACCATCCCGATTGAGACCTTTCGAACATAGCGGCCAGGAGACCAATTGTTCTCGCAGAGCGCGGGGCAGCACCGGGCGGGGCTTGCGCTCTGGGCCAGGACGCGGTGGGAGGAGCGGCAGCTCAAGACACCAGATTACGAAGCTTGCAGCTGTCCCGTCTGTGGAGTTTGAAGGCTACGCAGAAAGCTGGTCATGCGTACTGGGTTCGCTGGGAAGGCCAGACTTGACTGCAAACGTTCCGACGAGGCCGAGGCACGGCAAACGTTCCAATTCGATATCGTGGGTCTCTGAAAATATGCGTACATGTCAGTATGTCGAATCAAGGAAAGTGAGCATGCGTAATCAGATGCATGAATGTTCAGAGTTTACCTTAAGTGAATTTTTTGAAAAATAACTCGACGTTAAAATAGATTATTGCAAAAATTATAACTGCGCGAAAAGTTCTGAACTTGGCACTGATCGAAGTCTTTCTTGAGCTTAGAAACTTAGAGCTTCTCTCATGGTCAATATTGTTCGCATAAGAAAAATTCAGGATTAGAAACCTGAAAGTACAATAACAGTTAAGAGAGACGCACCAAAATCGGATGAAAATTTCCTAGTCCGAATTCAAAATCGAGACCAAATGCATAACATCATTAAAATATATATATTACTCCTATTTTGGCACAACAATATGGGAGTAATTCAGAGTAGCGATCGGAAGCTGATCCTGCCAGGGTCATGCCAGGGAGGAGACTGATCAGAGAAGGCGGTGCTGAGGCCGTCTCAGAGCGCTGCGGGGCTGGACTTTTGTATCAATGAACCTGGTGCACTCTTCACGTATCTCTTTATGTATTTTTCATACTCTAACGCATTAAAATATCAAATAAGTATTTCAGCTCAAAATTTTGAGAAATTATCTGTGAAATGGTCGCCGGAGTCAATAGCTGTGGCTATACACACATTCCCATTCCTCTAATTTCTCGAGTTGTTCCTTCTATAAAACAAGTCTACTGCAGTCAACCTTACTCTGGGCCTAAGCATGTTTAGAAAATGTTCACGCTTCTCACCCCAACCAACTTAAAGTGTTTTGCGGAAACTTCTTCAAATTTTTAAGCAATCAAATGTTCGTTTGTTTCTCCCACGACTATTGCTACTGTTATCTTCAAGTTAGACACACTAGTAAATAAACTCAATTTCAACTTTCACTGAACCTTTCAAATCTTATTATTTTTTCGAATAAACTCCAAAGTACATTAAAAACATTTGTCATGGCGGCTTGTGATTAGTTTAGATGGAAGCATTTTGAAAATTGCTTTATGGTAAAAACCATCTGACCAAAATAATTCTGAAATACATTGGAATATAACTAAAAGTTGCCCAGTGTTTAGTTGAGCCATTTAAGATTTTTTATCCGTTCGTTCACTTCCTTTTAACCTGAGAAAAAAAGGTTCCAATATTCAATCACGTAATTGGATTACGAATAATAAAATGAAGCGTCGTCAACACATATGAGCACGCTCCCATCCCGCTAGTCAAGCTCCCATGTAGTTTGACTAAAGATGAAAGGCTGACCTCATTCTAACAATATTTAAGCATGAGTGAATAGTCAAATGTATTTGAGATCCGCTTGAAAGTACACCTCGACTACACGCTTCTTTTGAACTCTAAACTCATGTGAATGCGATAATTTCAATATATTCCCTCTTAAAATAGGCATTACTACGGTATCCTGGTTACGTGCAATAGGTATTTTTTTCTCTCGGCTGTCACGAGGCCATCAAGGTATTGCCTTCTCGCTCCCTTGCAAGGCCCGAGAACTTGGATGGCGGCGCAAAATCAATTTCCAGCACCAAGGATAATGCGGACTAAACGACACGCAAGGGCTGTTCATCTCCGGCGGCACAGCGTTTAGTGGAATCCCAGGCTCGGTCGCACCTTCTAAATAACCCCGGCAAGTAACTCTACTGACTCTTGTCATGCATGAACCTGACTTTCTCTCGTTGGTTTATACGTATTTTTATGAGAACTAAAAAAGATGTACACTGCTCGAAGCATTTACCTAATGGATTGGACACCCGGACAGATGCACTTCATGGGCAATAATCATGAATTTAAATCAGCTGAAGTTAGCCTGCTGTCCGTAGGAGGGAAAAGGTTTCTTTTAGTGGTAAAGTACAATTAAAGTATATTTACCTCTTAAAAATGTAACTTATATTTGTTAAACTCCATGCCTGATATACAAAAACTCTGAGTTTATGCCTTGCTGTACTCATGCAAATAAATGATCTTTTCTCGTTAAATTTCTATAATCGGATCAAAATTTGTTGTTTTAAACATATTTTTATAACACTATCGGGATATAGTACGTTGTACCGCTCTATTATAACAATACATAGAGGTGAATGTATCACAGCGACATAATTAGGTATTTTATACAAGTCATATGGGAAGTGCGTACCTCTCTCATTCAGTTACATTTCGTATTTTGGTAATAAATCTATCGATATAATACAAAACTCAGGTCGTCAGCGACAAAATTAGACTAGATTTAAACTGGCTGGTCACTCCCGCTGAGGCTGCTTACCAGCATTTTCTTAAAGTGCGCTCAATTGAAAACATGACATAATGTTTGACTCTGCATATACGTGCGAACATTCTTTATCTCATGCTGTTTTTCGAGCGCATGAAATTTTTCCCCTTTTTGTTAAACATCCTATTAATATAAGCCCTTTTTGTTCTGCGAATGAACGTCATATACTGACACGAGTGAATTATATTTATCTGTAATTTGATTACGCTCAATACTACCATGTACAATCTACACCATGGTTGCACCGGGCAACCAACGCCAAAACTGCAGACCTTGCANGGGTTACCCCGCTCCTCACCTCCACCGCAGCAGGGTTGCCCCGTTCCTCACCTCCACCGCAGCAGGGTTACTTCGTTCCTTACCTCTACCGCAGAATGGTTACCCCGCTCTTCACCTCCGCCGCTGTAGAATCTCCCCACTTATCATCTCCACTACACAGAATTAAGCCACTCTTCACCTCTGCCGCGGCAAAATCGTACCGGCCCGCCCCTCCACCGCTGCAGAATCGCTTGCTCCTCACCTTCATCATAGCAGAATCACCCCCTCCTCCCCCCAACTGCAGCAGAATCACCCGCTTCCACCTCCACCTTAGCAAAATCAGACCGGTCCTCACCTCCACCACAGCAGAATCACCCGCTCCTTACCCCTGCTACAGCAGAATCACCCTTACC
>VOMN01062977.1:0-55862 GCA_014899125.1 Orchestia grillus
AGCAGGTCATTACGGTGATGACCACCATCGTTTACCTCCGGGTCACTGCCACCAGCTTCTAAGTCGTCTGAAATAGCTCAAATTTCCTTCGTATGAATTTCTAAATGGCCATAGCGTATTGGTTGAGTTTAACTTTTCGAATAGAATAACATATTTTGAACATTTTATGTCGGCTGAATATAAATGAGGAGAATTATTCTAAATAGTGAGGAGCATTATTTCAATTTTTTTTCTTCGATAATGCAGTCTGAGAACATCAATTATGTTCTAAGCCTGATGAAAAAGATCACTTATACTTAGTCTATGATTAAGAGATGATTAAATATATTATTACAATGAATTAAAACAAGGAAAAATCGTTCTACTATAGTATTAATTACTTCGTTAAATTCAATTAAAATGATACACTTTAGACGCATAATAAGCCATTCATAATTTTATCATTTCTATTTGATATGCTTGGTTTGGTATAGTTAAAAAGGGGCTCATTTCGCCAGTTTCGAAACATTCACACAGACTAGCCAGTCAATACGTTTGTGCGGGAGAATTTACCTCGAATATAATTCCTTTGTACCCACCAGCTACAAAGCTTGCGGGTTATGATTAGAAACAATCGACTATGATGGATGCAGGAGACATCCATGAGGGGCAGGAGGGGCCCGGCCTCTCAAGGGGGAGCCTAACGCGAGACATTTCATTTGCTCGGTGCTGCTCCACCACCATTATGCAAACACATCTTCACATCGTTGGGGTAAAAAGGAAGCCAATTTAACATGATCTATGAGGTTAATTTAACGTGATGAATGAAGTCGATCTTTGTGAATGTCATAGCACAGTTCTCCGTGGAAATGAGCAAAAGATCTTAAAAGTGTCAGAACGAATGCGGCCGTAGATCTGAAAGAGCGCGTGCCTTTAACGCTTTCGTTCTGCTGCTCGTCTGACGTCACTCAGCGATCAGAATAAAGACCTTTGTTGGATGTTAAAGAAAATTGCGATTTGAATTCAAACTGCACGTGTTGGCCGTATTGAAAAGTATCTATCCAACGTTACATCATGAAGACTTTAGAGAAAAATTAGACGAAAATAGGGGCCTCAGTAGAGAGTAGAAATACAAATTTTACAAAAAAACGGAGTTAAAGGGGCATCAAAATACTATTGTAAACGTAATTTTCGAGGTGTAGTGATCAAATTCGGTCCCAATATCAAAAAGATGCACTCTCTCACTCTTTTATTTTTGTACATTCTTAACATTTCGTTGCCTGAAATTATATATGATTAAAGAATTAACTTCAGCTGGTAAGCTACATTAAGTCGTTGAAAACTTATGGCTTATTTGCTTCCTAGTGAGTTAGTTCCTGCGAAAACTCATCATCCTGTCTGCTGCTCACGAGTTTGTTTACCTCAAATGATCTGTTGCTGATTTGTACGCCTCCTGTTAGGGAATAAGTGCCAAACGTTGTCCATCTAAAATAAGTTTACCCAAGCGAAGGAGAATTGAACTGATCAGACCCGCAATAGGCCTTTATTGCTTCGTGAATTATGGCTGCTCTTTAGTCGTTGATGTGGGGCTGTGATGGAGTCAGGAGGTGCTGTACGAATTCATAGCTTCATATTACAGATAAAATTCTCTGCACGTTACAATTAATCTCCTTTTAAGGAGGCCTATTGAAAGAATAAAAAGATGAGTCTTTGTGTGCGCAAAATATTTTTATGGATCAGTGATTCAAAATTTATTTGCACTTGAAAGAATCTTCAGCAGAAACTGAATCTCCGAACTATGGCTGTGAAACATATTGCAATTTAAACACAATATTCATGGTTTGGAAAAAATTAGCAATTTCCAGTGAGGGTAATGGTAGGTGAGCCAGATGATCACCTTATTTACAGGTGAAATGAAGGAAATATTCTCTCTAGTTTCCAGCACGTGCTTGTAAAAGTGTCATGTACGAGTGCGACTAGTACTTTTACGGTAAATTTAGGCTAATTGTGTATGGAAGAGAACCCAAAAATAAAAGAAGTATTTTCCTATCTCGGAAAAATTTTAATGACAGTAATTTTGACAAATGAAAAATGAATGTTACTTTGTGCTTTTTCAGGAGTTGTTCCCCAAATAAATAAGGCTGGAAAAACACGAAACTTGACGTGTTCAAACACACTATACCTAAATATGGCACACATATTTTTTAGCTCGGAGGGAAGAAGTTTTGTATCGTATCACGCATGCGATCGTATTTCACGTGGCAAGCACGCCTCGACTGCGGTACTTTTAATGTCCACCGTAACTATCGCACCACTAATGAACCATCTTGTTTCCACGTTTTATGCGTGAGTTTATTAGGTGGCTGGTTTTTATATGTATGCATTTATGGGTTGCGTTGGTGGTTTTGGAAGCATTCAAGGGAACTTTTACGATTGACCTCCAGTCGAGTCGCAACACTATAGGATTTATTGACTTTGGGGGAGGAAAGCAGCGGATGTTTTTATTTTCTGCCACGGAGAGAGCTTCTTTTGTTTGGCGTATTTTGTGTCGGCGGTGCGAGTGCGGTGCAGGCACCCTTAGTTGCCGCGTGCAATGGAGTGCGGTGCAGGCACACTTAGTTGCCGCGTGCAATGGAGTGCGGTGCAGGCATACTTAGTTGCCGCGTGCAATGGAGTGCTGCGCTGTAAGGAAAAGGATAGATACACAACAGTGTTACGGATTTAAGAGTCGGTCACATTACCACGCGTTGCATTGGCAAAGCGACGCAAATTAGGTTCAGTATATATGTACTCGTTAGTTGCACGAGCAATATGAGCAACGGACGTAATTAAAATCGTTGCAGTTCCTGATATGGCTGGGGGTTTCCGGTATTTCAGCTGCGATGTGTTACTATATACCTTTTTGAACTTCATATCAACAATGCCAGAGTTGATTACATCAAAGCGGTCTCGATTTTATCAAAATAAAATTTGAATGTATTAGAGCGAAAGTTTGTTTCATCAAAAAAAATTTTAATTCAACAAATCAAAATTAAATAACCTCAAAATAATAATTCATTTCATTCCCACAAAAATTGCTCTAATTTTATAAAACAGCGCTTTTAGCCTATTATATTGGATTTCATAAATCTTACGTTTCATTTCTTGTACTATATATTTCTGCAATGTGGCATTCTCAAGTTACATGCCTCTCACATACAGTAAGGTATGGAGGGCGTTTACAGACTTCACTTTATTTTAGTATATAAGTGACGATAATCCATAATGATGTACTGTTACTCGTCATTGGGGCAAATAATGGAAGCGGTGAGAAACAAGCATTTGTTGTTATTCTTGAAGTGCTTACAACGAAACTTTCAAATACAACTACATATATAAAGGTTAGTGTAACTGTTTTAGCCTTAAATGTTTTAGGTGACTTTTACATTGTTAATAAATGAATAATCCCAGAAACATTGCTAGCTGCAGAAATTAGTCAGAGATTTCACCACGGAAAATAGACTATGATATAATTGTAAATTTTATCCTGTAACCATCAAAATCATTCTTGAGATAACAGCAACTTTTGCTCCAAAAAATTAGATTTAGCGTTGCTTTTCACACTGGAGAGAGAGGCACCAACTTTTATCCACAAATTAAAGCTGTTTCAGCTGTTAAAACACAACTGTTGTCCACAACAGTCAACACTGATGTGGATGCAACAGTCAACAAAGTAAACTCCGTGTTGACGAATTAAAGTTTCATTTTGATGTTTAACGGAACCGGGTTTGGCTTTGAAAAAGTCAAGTGTTGCTTCATTGACATTAACTTTCTCCAGATAAAGTCCATTTTTATTTTAATGAAATTAGATTTCGTATCGATGAAATCAGCTTTCACTTTGATTAATTCAACTTTTACTTTGGTGCAGTCAGATTCCGATGTAATGAATTCCGATTTGTTTTTGAAAAATCAAGTTCCGTTTTGATGATTTAAACTTTTGCTTTGTTGAAATCAATTTGAAAATGTATGGTACAGGACAATATAACAGTACCCATCGAAATTACAATGAGGAAGTTTTGCGAGATGTTTCGAGTTGTGGTGAAAGGAGCGCAGCTCTCGGACTTAGGTCAACAAAAACATTCAACTGATCATGTTTGAAAAAATCGTAGTATTATTCTATTTTAGCCCTCGTAAGTTCGCCAAAGCTCAACAATTGCTACTGCTTCATCTTAATTTAAGTAAGACCTCGCGCTTTATTCTTGCGTTGCTGGTGAGCTTGCATCGATGCAATTCTTCCGGAAATTAGAGGACGGTATTGTAGCTATTAATGTATAGTTTTCGAGCACCTTTTATTGTGTGAACGCCACTGTCAAAATGACGGGACAAATGATGTTAAACTGTTAAGATACCTTCGCATTTACGGTAACTTTGGTAATGAAACAATGTTTTTTTCAGCATCACTGATACGGACCGCCTGATCTGACAGTCTCGCTATTAGTTTAGGAGTTTAGGAATAAGGACTAGGGAATTTTCTCCCATATAAATCTTTAAAAACTTGATGGGCGGACGGTCCAATCAACCAAGCAAGTATCAACTGTGTATTAGTATACAGGCGGAAATTTTATTCATTATTGCTCTGCAAAGACAATAATGAAATGGTATAACAGATACGTCAAGCAATTGTATTTCATTGCTTTTGTAAAATATTGAAATAATAATTGGAGAAAAATTCCGAGAAATAGAATAGATTCAATGAATTAGAATTAAACTTTTCCTATGCAAGACTAAAAGGTGTGACCGAAGGCCAGAAAAGGCTCTTTTTTGTACTAGTTGTCAAGCAGCCCGACAAAATGACAACACTCACTCTATTTATTCCTAAATGGAATAGAGTGATAATGGATAATACTTAAAAGATTTTTTATCTCACGATGACTGTTCATTGCAGACGTGACTCTTACCCGTGTTGTAACGATCGCGTTTGAAATGGTTAAGTATTTTGAACCGTCCTAGCTTGATTATTGAGTTGATTCGAGTAGCGGAATGTAGCGATACTTCAGGCAGTGAGGGGTTGAACTTGAATTTAACAATACATCTCAGTGTTCAACGATACTGACCACTCTGAAGGACTACTACGTGTGCAGTCACTGCGTGAAATAGGCCTTGGTTACCAGATACTTAGGGCCGTGACGCGGCCAAAGGTGCGGCGGTTTCGAGTGAACTTCGACGCTGTGATTGAGAACTCACGCACTCAGACGTTGAGGGCTCACAGAGCTCATAATTTACGAACCGTGCAAGACTTTGCACAGAATTGTAGTGCTGGTTTTATGAGATTTTTGGGTCGTTCCGACGTCTTTAACGGCTGTGAGAGGGAGGCTAAAAGTGAGATGCTCACCACATTTGACTTCACGAAAAGCCAGGCCGAGAAGAGCTTAGAGGATTGAACAAAAGACTAATTGTTTGGTTTATTTGAGTAGCTAGAACATTTTATTCTTGATTGCCCATTTGGTTTATCATCAATAAGATAGGATAAGGAAATATAGGTACATAACTAAGTCAGCAGCGCTATAGATTATACAGTATTTGGTTACCAATTTCAGTTGAGGATGGTTTATCGAAAAAAACGTTAAACAATTATTTTGCCTATTTTACCATGAGTGAAATGAGTTACACTCTACTCATAGGTGCCCACAAACACACAAAAGCAGCTCTTCATGTGCCTGAGACTCACGCCTTTTAGAAGCATCGATATGCGTCAGATGGAGGAGAATGTGTTTGTCAGGCCTGGGCGAGTATTGTTCATTTTTAAATCAGAACTTTTAGTTGGTAACATTCATTGAACTCGATCATTTCGATGTATTTACTCATGAAACAGCTTTGCAAAAGATGTCTTCTTTGATAATAACCAGTTATTTAGATTAAAAATTTATTCAAGCCCATGCATCAATGATGAGGTTTCGCTTGTTCAGAGTTAGATTTAACAGTCCATGTGCATGATTTAGGGCTAGTGACAGAGTGATATATATTATCTTATCCTCTCCCTTTCTTTTCACACTTTTCATTCATTGTTAGAACATATTCTATTTCGATGAACAAGTGCCACAACTTGTGATCTTTGATATTGTAATTATTGTATGCGAAAGCCTTCAGCACAACAGCTACGTATAATAACGTTACTATTTATCTAATCTAGGGAAATTGGGCAAGGCTAACGCAAAATTCCCGTGGATAGGATTATACGTTTACTTTGTTATTTATTTATGCTTAATATGAACATACGAAAAAAATCGCTTTCAAATTTATCACTATCACCCAGTTAACAGCACAAAAGTTGGAAATCAATTTTCTAGAGTTTGTTCATTTCCCGATGAATGCCTTCCATTTGTAGGGGAGATCTCTTACTTCTCATGCAGTATGAGTGACAATGGCCGGACCAATATTCTTCCCATTGACAAAACAAAAGAGTAATTTCAGCGTACGCCATGGAGGGGGCTCTTCTCATGGACAGTCGTGTTTGTTTTTGATGGCGCCCCACGCTAGCAAAACAGAACAGCTTCATTGAAGTCCGTGCGTGAAGTTGCGTACGGGAGCTTGTACAGCATCCTCCTGCCTGCGATTTTCCAACGTGCAAATACCAAAAAAGATATCCGAATCACCCGTGATTTCACTCGAGACACTCGCGTTCGATTTTATGAGGAAACAACTTTGCATTAGGTTATTTTGTAGTTAAGTGAATTGAAGCGCTTGGGAATCGAGAGTGCAAGGCTTTGTAATTTTAGTACACCCCGTCTGGCAAAGTGCTGTGAGTTCAGACTTCTCACTGAGTGAAACCCATGGCACCGGCCAATTAAAAACAACACTTCGCAGTGATGAAAACTGTCAAAGTTCATGCAATATATGAAGAGTAACTAAAATAAACAATTTATTGTTATAAGGATGAATATTCATAGCACTTCAGAAAAACCACTACAAATAATTTCAAAATACAGACGGTTCCAATTGGTGAACAGAGCCAATTGAAGAAAGATTTACACGGGAAGAGTCCCTGTGTAGCAGCAGCATCCATTGCTTGCAAACACTCAATTAAAATGCAGGAGAGCAATCAAGTGAGCCAACACGGCCGCTGTGTCAACAGGCTGGCGAGGGCACCCGCCAACCGGACGCTGAGTGGCCATGTTCCGGACTGACTGTGAACTGGTCGAGGTTTTTTGGACAACGTTGAGTGTAGTAAAATTGAGTAACTAGTGCATAAATATGTCAGTTCTGTTGGTAGGAACACTGGAAAAATGCAAGGTATTGCTGTTGTATAAGTAATTCACTGAAAGCAGGAGGTTTTTTGGACAACATTAAGTATCGTAAAACTAAGTAACGAATACATGAATACTGTATGTCAGTTCTGTTTTTATAAACATCGAAACAATTTTAACGATACGGCATTTATATAAGTTATACACTCGCAGATAAATGACTGATTGTGTACATTTCTGGTAGGAGTTAATCAATATTGAGTTCATGGATCTGATGAATATAGGGAACAGTGAATGTATGTGTCGGGGTATGGGTTGATAATTTGTGATTTGCGTATTGACAAAAATGAAGAAAGCTAGAAATTTCGTTGTCAAAATGTTTCATATTTCTAACAGAGACAAAAACTTACTCCCAGTGTTTAACTGATTTAGCCAATGATCAAACAAACTATTTAGGGTACACATATTTTGCATGATTCAAATTTTCGATCTAAATTGTAAATTTGTGGTAACCTCGTCGTAAATTTGGCAGCGAGGCAGTCATGTCTATTGAGGGCGTTGTCTACTTTACCATTCGGAAGGAGCTAAAGAAGTGATGGCGTTTTTTTTTGAATGGATTTGTTCTTTATTCAATGGTTAGCGATGTTTATCATAACATTGTGAATGTGATGAGCGAGGACAGGGATGTATGTCTTATTGCTAGGAATTTTTTCTCAGAGAAATCTCAGCAATCCATCAAAAGATTGTCTTTCTAGGTCTTCTTATTCGCTTATTTCCATATTTTTACCCACTCTGTGATCAGTCCCTAGTCAACATCACAGCAGTTTACTTTAATTTAGTTTTTGTGTATTTTGCCCTGAGCTTGCGTACTTAATTGTTGTATTCAAGTCGATAAACATTTTTAATTCTAATTGATGACATAAAGTCTTAATGGAAACCCAATTCTTTTCATTGCATTCGATCAGCGACATTTTATTAGACACTTTTTCATTGCGAAAAAATACCATAGGTTATGATAACATTACCTTTATAACGCATACCCCTTAAATACCACGTTCGTACATAACTTGCTGACTCTAAAACCCACATTTCTTAAACACATCAAGTCAAAATAGTTCTCCAAAAGGCCTTCAGTTATAAGTTGAAGCACCGGATCGGCGCAGCCAACTCGTAAATGCCTCGGAAGCAACGACGCATGCAGGGGTGCAGATCTCTCGTTACAACGACATTGTCGGGGCACATTCACACCTCACACCTCGGCCGTGGAGGAGCGTCGCGATGTAGGGGCTCGCATTAGCGGTCTATTCACCAGCGCCCGCCCACGCTCCGTATTCAGGAACACGTCCAGTGTGTGTGTGTGCAGCTGCTCAACCCAAAAAGAATGCCTGGAGGAAATGTGGTCTAACTTGTGGTGTGAAGTGCAGTTTGGCGCTGGCAAACGTCAGCGACTGGGCTTCGGTAATGAGTTGAAGTAGATGATTACGGCTATCTTGAATATCTTGAAGTTGTTTGGGCCTCTATGCCCTGGTCACACTGGAGTGCCGCCGGTGAGGGCATAGGGTGGGAACATTTGTATATTACACGTGCTGTTACGTTGAGATAGTGAGCTCGTCTGTTTGCATGAAAAATGTTGTCGAAGATGATAAAAAAAAAGTTCTTCAGTCTCGTATCTCCTCAACGCATGGCTTCGAAGGTTCCAGTCTACATAAAAGCTTGTGTGCACATCGTTTAGCGCATGCTACTGCAAGACCATCAGTGAATAAATTAGTCATTAGAATTTAAATTTTGCTAGGGCATTTGAAGAGGACCGAGCCAAATCTGATTTACCCTAAGATTCTATTCAACCTCAGTCTTTAATATAGACAGTGTGCTCGTAGTCTCAAAAAATAAGTGGGTATTAATATTTGAAAATAACAACCATTAAACCATTCAATTCAATACGTTGTTTCAGACTACGTGAACTCTAACAACGACTAACAAAAACTGCCATGCCTCCTACTCCCACATCAAAATACTCCAGAAAATGGTGCATTTCACACAAGTGCAAAAACCGACCTGAAAACTCCATGATTCAGAACAGCCGTTCAAATGCACATGCGCAGCACAACCTTCAGAGTGAACAAAAGCCTCTTTATTAAGAGCATGCATCAAAGTCTCATATGAAAGTCTAAACAGCCGTGCTCAGGCTCAATAACCGGCTAAATGATTGGGGTAAATATAAGCAACAAAGTCGATTGGAGGAGGTCTCTGTTGCCCGTTCGAAGGGGGAATGCAGGGGATCCTGAAGGCAACATCTGCCGCCCCAATGGATTTTCTATTCCACAATTGTTTGCTTTTGTAGTGAGAGGCAGGCGATGAAAATTTGCAAGCAAAACTGATGTGCGTTAGCGTCGCTTGGAGACGGGAAAAGAGGTCGTCGGTCTGTATGAATATATGTAGTAGTCTTGTTTTTGTGACGCAAACAGTGCAAACGCTAACGATGATTTGAGCGTCCGAACGTCGCTGATCGAAGTAAATAGATAGTAACATGTACAAATACGCTCGAATTATAGCCGTACGTGAGGCGTGCGGGATTACTAGAAGCACAAGGATGTTGAGTGATGAGTTTTATCCGAAGTAGCTTATCGTGCTCATTCTAACGAATGTTCAGGCACGTATTCACCAAAGAATAGCTATTATTTATCACAGCAAAAGACACCGAAACAAAAATTGACAAAGCCACGATAGTTCTTAATTTTAATCATTCCTTGCATTCCTGTGTAAAATATGTCTTGGACTGTTTTAAATTGACCACCTACAACGCGTCTGGAAAGATCTAAAGTAAGTTCCTGAGAA
Organism: Orchestia grillus; assembly: GCA_014899125.1. Taxonomy (NCBI): domain Eukaryota; kingdom Metazoa; phylum Arthropoda; class Malacostraca; order Amphipoda; family Talitridae; genus Orchestia; species Orchestia grillus. The sequence goes on from VOMN01062977.1 coordinate 10,038, forward strand.
ACAAGTTTAATTACTGCGGCATTGGAAACATAGGTAGAAACTACTTCGGTTCTTCTGCAGTAACACGAGTTTTACTGCACTAATGCCGAACACTTCGGAACTAATGTCTAATTTTATTGCACCATGGCCTAACACTTCTGCAGTATAACACTCGTTATACTGCACTAATACCTAGCATCATCTAGAGGGTAAAGTTTACTTATCAGTTATGATTGATTAATGAATGTCATAAGCATCTGAATACTCAATGACACTCAGATAAAATAAAGAATATTTATGGAATGGAATTTCTGCAAACTTGTACTGAAGCACCGTAAATACAATTGAGATGTCAGAATTATCCCACACAAATCATTTCCTCCGGACATGGGATACCTTCTTAGAGGAGTAATAATGTGTACGATCATCATTATCGTTGCATACTGAAAACAATAAAGATTTGCTCAAAACGTCTCAACCCTTAGATATTTTCAATTTTGATTTTTTCATACGTTTAATAATTACGAACAGAACAAGGAATAAGACTTGGGGAGGACCAAAGAATGAACCACTCGCTTCGTTCCTGTTGCCATTTTGCATTCTAATTAGGGCTATAAAGTTTATTCATTGCCTTTCTTTAAGAAATTATGATACAGCGCAAGTTATGTTAATTAAAGCATTGAAAATGCAAGTACACTTTTTTATAAATGATTGGGTATGCAGCTCTGCTCAGTCGACGATTTGCCTCTGACGTTCAGAAAATGATGAAATCAAATTTCCTCCTAATTACTTTGAAATTCCAAAAGAAGGATTCTAATTTTTTCAGATTAGTTGTGAATAGTTATTTTATTTTGGTATGAATGAATTTTCCTTTCTGTGTTTTTTAGTAGGACAGCGGAAATCTTTTCTTCCAACTCAACCAAGATAGTGAACTTCATAGGGCTTAAGTCTGGCGATGAAGGAGGCCATTCTTTTTTGAAGAAGAAACGGGAATTTATTACTTGAGACAGTTTTGATTTAAAAATTTATGACTCGGAAATCGTCATTGAAATTTGTCCATACTGAAGCTTAAGCATGAAAAGCTGTAAAAATGCATTTGAATCAAGGCTTCACATATGATAAGAAGTATGGACATTATATGTAAGAGGAACATAGATAGAAACTTTCTAGAGGTTAAAAATAAGTTGAAAGTTGATTTTATAACACCGTGAATAACAAGTACTTCGGCTGAATAAAATTATTCTACTTTAAATTCCAGTGACCTTCCACACTATTGAAGGAAATTTCATTTGGAGAAAGTTCTTGTGAGATGAAATTCAAAACATGTTTAATACAATCAATTGTACATATCCCTGTATGAAATTTGTGTCTAATATAATAATGTGTGTAACATAATAAATTACACCATTAATGTTATGATAATCTATTCAAACTTGCAAAGTTTGTACATTTTATATGATATACTCAGATATATAATATTATAATTTCAATAGAATAAAGTATGAACACGCAATGCTCTACAAAAATATCTTCACGATAACGTAGCTTCAGGGCTGTTAATTTTAAAATCTGGGATACTACTGAAGACTCAAAATCCCTCGAAATTTGCAGTACCCAAATTCTGAGAAAAATAATTGTAAAATGCATTTGTATACCCTACTATTGAAATGAAAGTGACAGTACATTTACATAAAACAGAAACGTGAATCCGCAAATCTTTACGATCTAATTAAAAAAATTCTGAACCTGCAATCTAGAATTATGATTGCTGAGAAACGCAGGTGATCTTCATATCATTTATACAAATGATAAATGTATGATTTTCCAAAACAAGAACAGAGATGGTTTTCAGTTAGATTTTGTTGTTGAAATCGTAATGTTCTGAAGAAAGTTTGGCATCACAGCTCATGAATGAGTAATTATACTTTAACTAATTCATTTGAAGAAAAATTCGTACAACGATATTTTATAGTCTACGTGAGAATTGACGAACAGGCCATGGGTTGCATCAAGCAAAGTGCTATCAGGGCGATGGCAGCGCAAATGCTTGAACGGAAATAGTTCAAAATTGACCTCTCATTTCATATTCGATTACAGAGGCTACTGCGCCTCCTCGTGATCACTTAAGTCCAACGGCAGTAAATTAAAGAACGAACCAGTTAGCCTTGACACTTCGCTCTAATAGTGTCGCTGTGTCAGCGAAGATCGCTATTAAGAACACGAAAATTCGCGTTTGTATTTAAATGTTGAAAAAATTCGTTGATTCAACAGGAAATTCAGATTGAGATTGGAGACATTAGGATAACATCATTTCCCCACATTTTCTAAGAAAAATAAAAAAAATCAGAACTTAACTAACCACGTTAACACTCACGTGACATTCTCTTTCTAAACGCCAGTCAGAATCTGAGATATTTTCCATCACGGGAATCTCCGGAACAGTAGTGGGCTGTGGTGGTAAAACTGAAGAAGACTGAAATTTTGATTCCAACCTTGGCATAAAGATATTTTGTCTAAAGCAAACATCATTCCGCCACCGATAATTTAAAATTTCAAAGTATATTTTTCGATGAATTTATCTATCATTGTATTGAATGCGTTGCAGATGTTGGAAAGTGCATGAAAGTACAGATAATGCAAATAAAATCGAATAAGTGTTGAGCAAATTTTAAGTTTGTTCCCATAGGATTTTCTTCCGAAAATACTACGTCATTTTGAATGAGAACTGGACAACTCTCTTGGAAAAATTCTCTAACTTTCTGTTCTAGTATTCCAAGCCAATTTTAATTCGGATACAAATAGCTACTATATTTCTAGATATATGTATATTACTAATATTGGCAATAGAAGTATAGAACGAATAAAATGAATGAACAAGACAGAATTCTGAGAAATTAGATAATATAGAACTTTTTTTAGATGTGATTCCTTTCACACAGCTTTTCAATGAACAGTTTAAACAGTTAGATGAACTAAGTTGAAATTTTATGCAAAAACTTTTTACGTGAAAGTAAATTTCACAAAATAAAGACAGAGAGAAACATATTAGGGTTGAGTTCTTGATTTTCCATTCTGGGTTACTTCTGAGCTTGGTTTTAGTGGTGACCGTAAAAGAGAAGATATGTTGTTCGTAAGGAAACACAAGTTATACATTAGACCAGAATTGGTGCAAAATTCTACAAGGTATGGAGGTTCTCCTTCTAACCCAAAATGATCTAAGGCACAGACACGTCACAACTATTCAATGTTGGCTTACGATGATGAAATGAAACACTTTCTCATAACTGAAAATATTTTTTGATAAAGGCTTTCTGATAACTACATGTAAATAATATTTGGCTAAAATTTTGAAATCATTTTGACGCACGGGATGGTTAGTAGTTTCTACATGACTCTAGTTCATAGTCATACATGATGCAAAATATTATAAAAAGTTATCACTTATCGTATAAAAAGAACGTAGATAGTTTGACGGAGGAATCTAGTGAAAACAACCATAAAATATCATGTGCTCTGACCTTGAAGCAGGCGTTAAAACGTAAAAAATTTTGTAATGCGCAGGCAAATTAGAAACAGATGTACACTCAAGGAAAAATTAATAATTAGTAATCGTTGCCGACATCACATACCCCGTTTTCAGATACAACCGCACATTTGTTCTCCCCCTTTTTGTAGAACTTAAAAAAGTGCCGGTCAGGTGTTGTGAACGGGAGGTCTGGACGAGCGCGGATTCCTGAGGACATTTCCGGCGAATATTGTGTAAATCTCTTCGGTTCACGCCCCTGTGCCTGATGCGCCTCGACGCTCCAAGTCCAACTCGAGTTCTCGGCGTCTTTGAGCTCCAAGCGGTCGCTTCGAGGGTCCGCAAATTTAATTTGCTGCGGACGATGTGAACGGTACCGACAAAACGCACTCAAGAGCCGCATTCAATTGAATTTGTGGGGTAAATAAAGCGGTGATGTTGTTTCGAAATTTCTGAACAGTCGTTCAACAGGATTCAGTGATCGAACTGGACTATATCTGTCGGCTACAAAATGAATTTCTCAGGCCAACATTCAGGTCCCAAATTACTCAAAAGAAGTTCAAATGTAATTAGATCAGGATGTGGTTAATTTAGTAAGATATCTCAATCATCTTTATGACACTTGAGTGTCATGAGAACTCATGTACTGGAAAATACGAAATCCTGCAATTGAATGGCAAAATTCCCAAAAATGAAACTGAAAATGGCAAAATATTAACATCGATGGGGGAGAGTCTCGTGATGCAATAATTCGAATGTTCCTGACATGAGGAAAAGGTGCTTAAATTGGCAAGCCAAGTACCAGACACTGTCTTCATTTTTTCACTTGAGGTCGAGAAAGTCCAAAAACAATGTAAGCTCAGTGACATAGTGGGAATTTCAGGCGGAATAAAAACAGCGAAGTGCGTACGTCGTCTACGCCATCGTAAACACAGCCCCACTGCTGTGATGTGTCTGTGAGTTTAAGTTTAACGCTGAACAGTTGCGAGAATGCTATTGAAATGGTTCTAGTTCTGATTTTTCATATTGTCGAAATATTTAGTAACTGCAATTTACAGTGATGATCGAGTTCATAGTCATAAGAAAAGAGGGATCAGTATTTATCGACATACACACGTGGCAATGATCCTTCACTTCCATAGGGCTATAGGAAATGACATCCTATAGTTTTTTATAGGATGACATTTGACGTGGATATTAGAAAAATCCACGTCAAAGTGTATATTTGCGTAAGTCATACATGTACCTCAAAACACGGAATGAGTAGGGTGCAAATTTTTTAGAAATATTGACACACTCAAAGTAATGCAGATGCCAGAACATTTTTCAGCCCGTTTTGTACAAATTTAATTTCGCAAGTAGTATCACATTATTTTTACGGGTATTCCTTATGTAACCTATTATATTTATGTACGAGTGCAGTCAATTTCAATAATCCGAGACAAATATTCACGATTTCTATTTTAAGCATCAGATCGACATGGCCTGCTTTGTATACGCCCATCAAATCGAGATTGTGAGCTGTGTGAGGCAGCAAAGTGAGCTGGCGTCTGATTCTATGTCTCATTGACCATCATGTGGATGGCATTAGGACGTGGCGGTACGCAAGTTTGCAGTGCTGGCGATAGGTTTCATGGTTTTTAAGTATAGGTTCACTGTGTTGCACCGTAGATATGACAATTTATAATGGAAATAGGATTATTTAGAAGTTTGTTTTTTGTAGGCCAGTATCATACATGTACACATCGTATTTTTGGAAAGTTATTCAAGCGCACTGAGTACCATACATGTACACATCGTATTTTGTAATGTTATTTATGTGCAAATCGCGACTAACGTGTTAAATTACACTCATGTTGACATTGCAGCCATGTAACTCCTGCGCACGTCAGCGCTATAGAAAAACAAACAAACATGTAGTAAAACACTTTCAAAATTACTCATAAACTTGGTGTTTCAGGAGCAAATAGTAATATTCTGTTGACATGAGTGTTATACTTACCACTACAACGTACACCAAATGATTCAACAAATTTGTTACACAGGAGGCTTAGTCCTGTTGTAACACAGGAGGCTTAGTCCTGTTGTAACACAGGAGGCTTAATCCTGTTGTTACAAATAAACCTTACTCCTGGTGTTACACAGGAGGCTTAGTCCTGGCGTAACACAGGAGGCTTAGTCCTGTTGTAACACAGGAGGCTTAGTCCTGTTCTTGCAAATAAAGCTTAGTCCTGGCGTAACACAGGAGGCTTAGTCATTGACGTTACCCAGGAGGCTTAGTTCTGCTCTACTGTTACTCGTGAACTTTTTATTAACAGAACTCGCGGCATTATAATACGTCTGGAACTCGAAATGATTGTAAACATCATTCCAGTTAGTGTCGCCAGCCAGAGGACATCAGTTCACACGAAGAGCAGACGGCTACAGAGTTGGGATTTGGTGAAGACTTGAATTGCGGCCGATCAAACTACCGTCAGTGTTCAAGTTTGCTTAAGAGGACTCAGAACAGTTAAAAGAAGTTCGATGTTTTGACGCAAACGGTAGAAATCAGGCTTTCACTAGTAAAATGTTGATAAGGTTATTTGTTGTATTCTGCATTTACACATAAAGAGGCATCTGTATTTACGAGTACATACATTCATAGAAGTAGAAATATAGAAAATAGATATGCTAGTAAAATAGAGGAATGAATAATTATAATTGACCTAAATTTTTCAGACGTTTTTCAGTTTTACACCATACAGTCTTTGCTTTATACATTGTATCCATCAGTTAAGCAACCATCTTAGTATGATACCTGCTAACTTAGCGTCAAACTCAATTAATTCTGACTGAGTTAATATTTTTACAGCTTGTCGAGTGAGAAACTTTATTATTTTATTTAAAATCTCATGAAATACTTCTACATACGGACGTGCGTTCTTAGACTTAGCTTTCAAACCTCCCCTTGATTACCGAATTTAACCTTTATGTGCATGGTAGGTACGGAAAGCGAAGAAAACTTCAACCGTGGTGAGGTCAGCTAGCCAGACTGACCAACATGTATTGATTAGTTTCCTTTAATTACCGAGGACGGATTCCTGGCGGCGCCATTAGTTTCGAACCCCGATGCAATTATTGCAACTGCCCGACACGACCATTTGTTGGGCGTCCAGCGGCGGCCACGGGGCCAAAAAGGGCACTCGCCGCAGAACACCGAGAAGACAAGCAATTATTCAAAGAACTTGAGGGATAACTCTGGTCAAAATAGCAGAGACTCTTATGTACATGTTATTCTAAGGCTTAGAGTGAAGTTGCATCCATGTATGCATACTGGGAAGGGCACACAAAGCGATGTCTAATGTGCGTGACATCACAACACGATGGAAAATATCAGCGTTGATACCTTGAAAACCTTGGAGATGTTTCAGCCTTCACGCCTCGGCCACACTGGGGTGCCGCCGCTTTGTGTGCATGGTGTGTCTTTGCATATCCGCGAGCTGTTGGATGAGGTCGTTTCCCTCCGCCGTTTGATGATAGTAAGGCAAGGGAGGCCTATCGGGGATAGTTTGTATAAAGTTATCCAGCATCGTCTTGAAGACGTCCAGGGAACCATCGAACTCTCTCAGATCTTTAGGCAGAGCATTGAATAGTCTGGGTCCCATCACAGGGAAGGATTGTTCATGCAGAGTTCGAGCGCTGCCAGCCGCCCTCGCATTGAACGTTAGCACAACACACATCTTGCCGAAACGAATGTGCTGCTTTGTGCATAGCCTTATGGTCTCGTTTTTAAAGTCTGGGGCTATTCCACAAGTCGTTTTCCACGTGTTGATTACAAGATATTTCTTCCTTCTTCGCTGGAGAGAATACAGTTGGAGAAATTCTAATTCCAACTGTTATATCATACTGTTCAATTGTTGTATCATGAATAGAATTCTAATTGTCATATCATACTTGTGAAAACGCGTACGAGATGTACTATACAATGTGGGTCATCTTTACAAGGATGTAGGCTAATGCATAGTTGAAATTTTCCTGACTTATCACGTTAGGGAACTGATGAACCTTCGAATCTAAGCAGGTCGACAACAACCCTCACTGTGTGCGGTGTAACACGAAAGCATTATCGAAACCCCTGAACTCTAACCTAAATCAGTCAATCGGTAACTGAAAAAAACGAATAAATTTAAATCAGTAACGTTTTATTCGTTACCATGCTTTTGCACAGGATTTCATGTATTCATGAGCTATGGAACCTTCACCAGCGGGACGGATCTCTAAGCTGGTGGACTTCACCAGCGGGACAGATCTCTAAGCTCGTGGACTTCACCAGCGGGACAGATCTCTAAGCTCGTGGACTTCACCAGCGGGACAGATCTCTAAGCTCGTGGACTTCACCAGCGGGACAGATCTCTAAGCTCGTGGACTTCACCAGCGGGACAGATCTCTAAGCTCGTGGACTTCACCAGCGGGACAGATCTCTAAGCTCGTGGACTTCACCAGCGGGACAGATCTCTAAGCTCGTGGACTTCACCAGCGGGACAGATCTCTAAGCTCGTGGACTTCACCAGCGGGACAGATCTCTAAGCTCGTGGACTTCACCAGCGGGACAGATCTCTAAGCTCGTGGACTTCACCAGCGGGACAGATCTCTAAGCTCGTGGACTTCACCAGCGGGGCAGATCTCCAAGCTCGTGGACTTCACCACGCCTGAGTTGTGTGCACGATACTTTTGCTGCCCCTTGTGCTCAGCTCAGTAAGCTCAATATAATTACTGTACGTCTGGCTTGTTGGCTTTAACAAGCAGGTTGCCTACCGACATGAAATATTGTCCCACTGTTTTTGTAGCTTAAATTCAGTGTTGCATGAGTGTCCCTCTAAGATAAGTGTGATGTGAAAAAATGTTAACAAAGTGAGTAATAACTTGGGCCGTAAAGAATTCAAAGATGAAAAATGAGTTAGTATAACCAATAGAATTCGTATTAAACATCCACTTAAACTAATCAAATTATTGAATGGGGGATGATTTTGATGCAATTTCAGTGAATATTGTAACTCAGATCCATACATATATTGCATTAAACATATGCCTCAATGAACACTGCCAATGGCTCTTTAATTACAGTGTGAATGCTAAATAAAACTACCACAGCCACTTTACGAGTGAGAAACTTAGCCTTTCTTTAACACAGTTTTTGATCATGCAAATCATCAATTGTTCAAACCACGATAGCATAGATTAAAAAACAATTTATGAAAGATTTCCTCCGTAAACTTTCACAGAGGGACACATAAAAATGTACTCACTGTTTGTAATTCATTTATATCGTAATTGAGACCATGAAAATGCCCCCAAATTCCCAGTATGCGCCATCAACCCACGGCTAATATAACAGTTCCACCACACTTGCGCATGAGATTCTAAGTTTTTCCGCATGAATTAGAGTTTGAGCGCATGAGTTTTTCCGTCTCGAAACATTTGAATCTACAAACAGTGAATATATTTCTTGGACCCTTTTGTATTAAGCCAATGAAGTGAAACTCAGCAGTATTAAAACAAAGTGAATGCTAAGGCCTTGAAGGCAAGTCTGGACAGGGTTGCGTCCAAAGTCGGCCATCTGTCGAGGCAGCGATCTGTCAGTCTTGAGCTGTCACGGTGCCGATGATGCCGGCCGCGACTAGGGGGCGACAGAAGGCCGATCTTAGGCGCGATCCCTTACGTCAGAATGTGCCGCAAAATGAACGATTGCTTGTTTTATATTCATGGAACTTTGGAGCATGAACCGTAGAAAAGGGCACCTGATCAACGACGTCCATGTCCTGTCTCATTTGATGAACTATTGCATTTTCAAACCAGCTTCTGATTTGGATTTGAATCACAATGTCTAAATAATGCACTAATTACTACTAAGTTCACCTGATTTAGGATTAGTAAAACATGAAAAATTATAAATTATCATTCTGTGTATTTTAAGTCCAAAACTGAGATTCCGATAAAGCTCCTTTATTGAAAAATTTTCTAGCATAAATGAATCTATTTAATACATGTCACACATCACTCCAAGCATAGAGTACGATTTCGGAAATATATATTATCATTAATAGATATTTCTATGATTCTTTAAGTCACTTAACATGTCAAGGAAGTGTGTTGTGTTAATTAATGAATGCACCATTCAGGAAGAATGCTACAAAATCTAAAATATGAAAAATGTATAAACCTAAGTTTTGAAATTTGTCAACTAGCCACCCCGAAATTCTATGGTTCACTGTCATTGAGACAGCTCTGATAGCGTTATGTTTTTATGAATCTATGACGCACGTATGTCACCATTTATGCAACGTTGCTTTCGTCGTAAAAAAGTGGAATTGCCTTTCTTTTCGCCGAGGTCCCAAATATGAAGTGTCAGTAAGCCACAGCACCAGTGGGACAATTTTATTTTGTCATGTCATGTCATTAACAACGATCCAAGATGGTGAATCAATATTGAGAAAGAAAGACATTAGACAAGTATCTTTGAACTATGATTTTGATTTTTCCAGGCATTTATAGCTGAACCTCATAATATAAAATCATTGTTTCGAATCACATTGCTTAAAAAGGCCTACTGGCACTGCCCCTGTTAGCTCATCTGTTGTCCATTTGGATTTTCGACCACAATCGATAAGAAGCAATCGCCAACTCACGATCTGATCCCGGATAGGCAGAGTAATCCGAAGTGTAAAAGCCCAGTCACCAATCACAATCGTTCATGGACTGTTGAAATCCATCTTTTGAAAGTGTTCAACCACGACCCAATTTATCACTCAATAAAACCACGACCCAATTTATCACTCAATAAAACCAAGGCCCAATTTATCACTCAATAAAACCAAGGCCCTGCATGAGATCATGCAAATAAATTAGACAGTTGGCGTTCATTAAATTTGACTCTTCTTCACGAATGCAATGGAGGATCTGCGATTCTCATCTAGCAATTATCGCTGGTCACAAGAAATTTGAAATGACGGGCAGCCGAAGCCCTGAAGTTCGAAAATAAAGTAATTTATAGGTCACGTGAATAACTTTTGTCAATTTTTGAGTATTAATAGCTATAGGCTTTACACTTTTGTGCCATTACTGCTACATTGTAATGTAATATTTTTTGTTAAGTAAATTGCTCTCATTGTTTTTACAGCAAATAAGAAATAATTATCATTATTTATTAATATAGCTATAAGTTCTTGTAACATGCGCAATTGAAGGTGCTGGGGTGAATATGAGAACCACGTGTAGATCGTGAATAAACTGGAAGAAATTAGCGAAACAATTTTCTCAGTTAAGTTTTTCAAAGTTGAGTTAGCAAATAAAATTGTTTACATCTCTTAGATAATTATTGATGACAGTGGATCACCTGGCTTTAGCCAAGTAATAGACATAATTATTTTTTGAAGTCTTAAAAACAGGCTCTTTTTAAGCTTTAGTTTTACTTATCTCCACCCATGAAAAGCAAAGGGTATTTAATCATTTCACTGAGCATAATACAATTGAATGAATAAATTTATCATGCATCAAATTTGAAAATACATTAATAGAAGATAAGTTCCATTTTTCTGTCACCTCTGCAGTAAATAAAAGATGTGATGTGCAAATATGTTCTTATATAAACTTACACAATAGCGTATTATGAAAAAATTACTCACATTTCACACATGATTAATGAATGTCGAGTACATGTTATAGTCCATTTTATTAGTTATTAATATTTATGAAGTATAGACGTAATTATTGCGATCAAATTCTTCCATGATATTTTTGATGCAACATGAGTTTCACAATTCCTAGTACAAATATAAATTTCGAAGACATTGACTTTCAGGCTCACCCGAAGAGTAATGGTGAGAATTCTGACTGCACGACAGTCCCAACGTGAGACAGTGTATTGTAAAAAAATCGTCGTGGGGTTAAGAGACACACTATATTCATGCTGTTGAGATCTGGTTGAGAGTACAATCGCTGGTCATTGAGGGAATGTTTCACTTGTTGAAGTTTTAGTGGTTTTTTACTACGACCGAACCGAGACGCGTGAACGTGAATTATTCATCGTTCAGCGCATCATTAATTATGACTTTATGAGTCTAGGATCATGAGTGTCAATGTACATTATTGTATGAAGTGGTGCAAAATCTATTACGTTATTTATATTTGTCCAAAACTACAGGGAAATGTCTTACAAGACTACCGAAATTTGGAAAAAATTGGAGTTAGGAGTTTACTTCGCATCATTTGCTTACTATTTCGTTTCGGATAAATTGGGGATTTATTTGTAAAGCCACTTGATTCACTTAAATAATAAGCTAACCTATGTACAAGATAATATCATTTCTAGTTTCATATTTTCATGGATAACAGCAAAACCCTGGAACCAGAAATAATATCTCTTGAGCTATATAGATCAAACGATCATCGATCCCTTTTTTATTTTTATTTTTTTTCATTAAATTGCAAACAAACCGACTTCCTTTTAAAATTCTGTTAACCTATGGACTTAGTTTATTCACTGACACCACCCTAATATATGTATATATTTTTATCATGAACTAAGATAGTTTCTTCGAAAAACCTTATTAACCCATGGGCATTATTGACTCACAGACGCCTCTCCTTAACATTACTGCACGAATGCAGCAGAGAGCAACGAGCGCTGAGGCGGCGCTGGATACCAGGGGGCTGAGAGCCAATGAGGGCATCGGTGCTCACAGGGGACAGTGAAAACGTCATCAGCGAGAGTCACATGTGCTCTGATTGAGCTAATTATTATCTGCTCAGTCTCCTATGTGAAATTCATCATACCCAAATTTGCTCTAAAAGATGCAAAACGCAAAATGAATTGAAAGATGAGAAAAAATATTATCAGGAAACTAAATTTCTTCATCTGAAAATCCCAGTGACGACTTGCAGGTCAGTCATCACCAGTTTGGTTTGGCCATTGTTCCTTGGTTATGTCATGGAATACTGTCCAGAGCTGCGTGTCAAAATACAAGATTTCATTTTACCTTTTAAAACTAGCCTCCGTGAGAAGTGCTTCTAAATTAGAACCAAATTTTATATCCAACATTCACGCTCGAGCTTGTTATAAGATACCGAAAAAATTAGCTGTCAGTACCTGAGAGTACCTTTGAAACAAACGAATGTGAAAAACAAGGCCATTAGAGGCTCTAGTTCATTCTACAAGAAGATGAAAGAAAACAGGCGTTCAGACGGCACGGAGAAGAGCAGCTCTAGCGAAGTTCTAACGCTTCAGATCATTGCTGGTGCGAGAAAGTCATTAACGGGGAATGGTTATTATTAGAGCATTGTTATTGTTCACTTAGTGACAATGTTATTAGTGGTAATGTGGTCATTTACTCCCTTTTACGACCTGCGATGGCGATATGAAGATAAATCCTGCAATATCGATGCAAGAAATGCACCCCTCCGTAGCACACGCACATCGAATGCTGGCAGGCTGCAGTTATAGAAATTTAGTTATTGATTAAGGGACGCACAATTTCTACTCCTCTCTGTGTGTAGAACTCAGTTTTTCTTTTTCTTTTGTTTTCACATGCATGACGAAAGACAAAATAAGAGCGAATATACTAGCAACAAGTTTGAAACAGATTACTGGTAATTCTCGTCGCCTAAAAGCACGGAGATTGTTATCACGTTCTTTTCCGTCGTTATTTATCAGACAAATTTCACATGAAGAGAAAATATTGTTCGGTTCGACAAAATTCCTTTACTTTTGCTAGCTGTTTACAGGAGAAGTTCAGGGATTGGTACTGAAAACCTGTCAAGCAATGTCTTAAATGAATTATTTGCCAGTAACGTAGTGATGAATGACACCATTACTAAATATACATTGTACACAATATTCTGCTTTACTTCAATTGTACCATTTATATTTACTCAACATCGGAGCAACAAAATGCACAAATAAAATCGGTTTAATAGATGCCTACAATTTCGGTACACTATAAGAAATGAAATCGAGCTTAGGTAGTCACACTGGTGCTCAGAACACAATTCAAATTACGTGCGGAGAGAAACAATTCCAACGAATTATTCAAATGTTCTCTTTTTGTTGCCCCGATCTTTTGAGGTACAATGACAAGTCCCTCATTTACGTAGGGAATATCAATAAATTGAGATCAATGGTTTTAATTCGTTTTCTTTATTGGACGAGCATTCACCACAATGCACGGCAGTAGTTTGCTAATGGACTCGCGACGGTAAGATTTGAGTACATGTACGCCTGACCGTCTGTAGTAATGTTCTGCTCAACTTGAACATGCCTTCAACAATGTATGACTTCAACATATAAATATAAATAACAATATAATGGGAAATACCAATTTATGTCAATATAGTGAAACATACCGTAACCAATACATGTCAATACACTAAACTTGGCTCATATTTGAGAAGCAAGCCGTACTTAGTGACCTTATAATAGCTCTAATATTTACCGTAATAATACACACTTTGACGGAAAAAGAAATACCATGATTTCTTCATAATCCTGCCGAAAATAGGTTATAGGTCGAAGAATAAAACTTATCGTTCGCGAGTAAATAGAACCCAGCTATCAAGCATATATAATGAGGAATTGCGCCTCAGCTTTATGGTTTTCTCGCTCACATTAAGGCCGTTTCGCAAGACTACACGATCATATTTAATTATCGAGCTGGGTTTCCCCTTTTATGGCTGATCTTAATTGCTTCCATAACCCGGCATGATAGGACCCGTCGCGACCAAATGAAGAGCCTCGAGATCAACTTCTCAGCGTGATGTGCGATACGCAAGCGAACTGCCGCTCTCCAAAGGTCATTTTGGAGGCCCCGAGTTCTGGGAAGCCGCTGGAGGAGCGACGCCGAAATTGTGGAGAAAAATGAGAAATTTTCTTATCTCGTACGAGACGCTCGGTGTGTTGAGGGTTCTCAGCTCGAACGCGCAGTTTTCACGTTTTGAGATTTCAATTAGTCTTACAATCTTCTAGGCTAAAATTACAGAAAATAAATTCGTGGAGGGAAGTCAGAATGATGCATTTTTTCATAGTTATCTTTATAAAGATTCTTCTCCGAAAGCATGCGTGGTTAGTCAATAAAATGAACAAAACTGTCAACTCATTTACTAAAATTTGGTGTATTCTATTGTGCAAGAAAAAATAAATTTTCATAGCTGTGCAGAAAAATTCGCCAGTGAGAGGATGTCAGCATTGTAAAGTTATAAAGTTACAAAGAATACCAACATTTTTAGGAAACAGAGAAGACAATTGTTTCAAAACAGTTTAAATCCAAACGAGCCTGTGGCTGCCTGTGTTCCTGGATTGCCCTCATCGTGCATCCTTTTTTGAATATAATTTCAGGTGGTGGTTGAAACCATTCGAAAACCAATCGATATTTACCAAAATGTGTTGAAATTCTGGTTTTAAAACAGGCTAGGACTTACATTTACCCCACATCTACTGGGAACTTCTCTTGTAAATCACAAATGTCATTCTTCTCGTTTGTATTGAAACGATACCATTTCAAGTCTCGACAGAATGTGAAAAAAAATTGTTATCGGGTATTAATCGCAAGCGAAAACTTTTCCTTTCCGTGATTTGCCCTTTGAATCCATTACGCTCGTAAAAATCCTTCGTTTGAAATTGTTTGTTCGCACCGTGTCTTTATCTGTTCAAATTTTTCATGATTTACCATGCCTTCATCGTGAGTCATTGTAAAAACTGGTCTTCTTTCTACAACATTTCTCAGCTCTAACGTCACGAATTTAAACCTAGTAACCAATTGCTACAACTTATTTTCGACCATACTAATTCCAAAATCCCCCGTTAAAATTTGTGAACGATTACTCCTTGCTTATGAATTTCCATCAGGTTTCTCAAAATGAACTGACACAAAAACGCTTACTCGTATTGGGATACAACTCTGAGCGATCAGTGAATGGATAATTTGCCTTGGTAAAGTTATTCAGCATTGTGCGAGCCAAAGCCTACCTCAGGTTACTAGAATCTGCTGACAAAATATTTGGGCGGAACCATTTACGGTTCATAAACATACACAGTTTACCTTGAAAAATAAAGAGAAGTTCACTGAAGCTAGGACATACGTGAAGGTTGATGCGGTACCGCTGGCTGAAATGAAATTTAGCCAAAATATTTACGATCATCATCACCTTTTGGTGAAAAGTGACGTGCAAGGAAAGCTGAAATCGATACCTTCACGTCAGCGCATTTGATTTGAGCTGCAAATGCAAGAGCGACCGTTTTCAGCTTCGCGATGCTAATTTACATTCGTGACTCGACGGTCGAGGCGGCGGAAACCGAGGGTGTCGTGGATTCAAAGAAAGCGTTGTTAATTCCTCGTTGTGATGAGAAAATGAATAAACAAATGAAACCCGCTTGAATGCAAAAAGTTTGAAAAGTGATTTTTATCATTCAAATTTGAGCGAAAAGATTAGCTCCACCGAACAATAGGGAGTAAATTTGCGAATTTGAAACGTATGGAAATTAAAGTTCCACAAATGTATGCATGTATATGACTTGAGGAAATGAATGAATGAAGTTTCCAAAATAATAATTAATTTTAAATAAAAAGAATTTGTACTTTTGAAGCAAAATTGAATTTTGAACGACGGTGATCAGGTTTTATGTTACAGTTTAAGTAATTCAGTAGCTCTCAAAAGTGTACCGGAATTAGTATAACATTCTGAGATTACGCAACCGTGACTACGCTTATTCGAGATATTTAAAGAAAAAATTTGAAGCACAAACCAGATATTGAGGGAGTCGTTTCAAAAAATGTTCTTTGAAAATGACTGTGGATTTGAGAATTCCTACGTAAAATGTCTTACATGATTCTATTCAGTTCACATGATATTCCCAGTCCCTCACGTATTTTCAATGTTCAGTGAATATTTTTTATTTATTAATTTTTGAATATTAGGAAAAAAACTTACGGTTGAACTCTGCAACTTTCAAGGTTCTCTTTTCCATGCAACCCCCGCATTTCCTTAGTAAAATCGTAAATTCTGAAAGCAAAAACTGACAGTAAAATATCTTATCGAGGGTTGTTGTTGATCCTAAAATCTATGTGCCTGAAACAGTGAAAGCCCAACTGAGACTAAACTTATACTTTATATCAGAGCTTAACTATAGTTTTTAACTTTAAGAAAAATTTCACAAATTTTATGAAGAGGCATTGAGACCAAACTCCCCGAAACGTCACAGAAAAATGGGAACGACCACCCAAGTAAAATATAAAATGAAAGCGACCGATTTTACTACACCAACTGGAGCACTCGTGCTTTCTAATGACTGCAGCACAATTTCCCACCAAAACCTTTGCTTTCTTATGGGAAGTAATAACCTTTGACTGAAGGATCGATGAGTTTTAGTAACGTGCTGAAAGCTGATCGCTACTGCTTCTGATAATATATTGTTTTTGGTAAAAGAATTCAGCTGACACCAAGGCAGTTAATATAAAATGGAGTCTATGGTCAGGAAATGAGTGTGTGGGTAGAACTTGTAAAGGTTAAAATAGAAGAAGCAGAGCAGTCTACGACCATAGAGCATGAATGCATGCATGGGACCTCTCCACGAGGAGATCTAGTGTGGCTGCAGCCCAGAGTGCAGTTTTAAAATTGCAAACTCCCTCTCCCTCACATCATGAATGAACAAAACCAGGGACCATAGCTACATCTGCTAGCGCCTCGGCAATAATCGCAACCCGAATGGCGCGACAAATAATTGAACACTGATGATTGTCGACCAGTTACGACGAGTGGGCAATTTAGCAAATGTTCTGCATCAAACCAGAACAGGAACAGAAAAGAGACGTCTGAGTATGCCGACGGACTACGGAGAATCGTCACTGAACAGCAGCAGGATGTATGACCTTCTGTTTAACTGAAGAAAGATACTATTAAAGGCAACTAAACGAAGATCGCTAAATGGTGGAACGAAATGTGCTGTTTAGTCGGGTTCGATAACAACAAAGGTCGCCGGTAATTCTAAAGCGCGCCTCCTGCACGACGCTGAGTGACCACAAAAGGTGTTAACTCTGCAACGTAAAATTGCGTGAAACGTGAATGAACTACGTACAATGCACCGACTTCTAACGAAATTTTGCTCATCAGTCATATTTCACGTAGAGAAAATACTTAGTATATGATCTGGCCGAGCGCACACTCCGTTATCAAACCGTGAACAGCATGGCGGCGGTATTATTGTATGTTTTTAGACTTTAGCAGGATTCACTTATTGATGATTTTAATAGGGTATTATCAAATATTTTAGGCTTAGGTAGTGGTGCTCTTCTCAATATTCAGATATAAATTTAAGTCTGTCTCCTTCTATTTTGGTGTCATGAGAAACACACAAAAAACTTCCATTGAAAAGTGACACTAATTTTAGTCCATTAAATCTCTGTCTATTATGTACTTCACTGTAGTCACTCAATCTTTATGTATATGAGTCATGAACCGATTTATTTTGCATCGGTCAATTTTAAATCCAGATTAAATTCCTTCATAAAACTGAAATTTTTTGTTTGCGCATTCATGACCAAATTGCTAGTATTCGAATAAACATTTGAGAATAAAACACCGAGTTGGAGAGAAATATCGATAAAAGTGACTCAGGTGAATTTACAAACCGTGTAACTGAGAGGCCTTGTACTGCGCCAAAGTTTCTGGAAGTTCAAGTTTCTTGCGACTCTAAGCAACTTCTCACTAACCTCCAATTTGCACTGTGGGAGAGTAATTTTTTTTAGAAGTTTGGGTAATATCTTCCCTCCTAGAAATAAAGGAATTGTGAGCACGACGCCTGAAATATTTTGTTGAACATTCTCCGTAACTTGAGTTTATGAAGCATAGTTTAAATGCATTGAAGGTTTCCTGTTCAATTATCATCAAGATTTGCCACTATCGTCCTATGAAGTACATGTAGTGATCCGAATTTGTACATTAAAAAAAAATTAAAAGCTAATTTACAAAATCGAATTACTCGAATATTCCGTCAGGAAATATAAACGATGTAGACAAAATTTCTATACTCGTGATGTCTTTTTGATGTGAGCTAAAGGCTATCGCAGAGACCCCGCTGACGCAACAGCTCAATGCTCGTACAGTATCGAGTTTTCATGTAGAATCACTTTCGCAACCACCTGGGTTGTAAGTCCTCTAATGACAGTCTTTGTTCATTAACTGAAATTATTAATAATGTCGCTAAGGAATAAAAAAATATCTCGCTCTGCACCTACACACCCAAGTTTGATCTTTGTCTTAATGCAAATATCCTAGATTTTCATGTCCTCAAATTCTTCAATGAAAATGGAGCTTAATTTAAAGCAACATGCGTTGTGGTAGCGCATTTGTTTTTCCAAATTTCTTCCTTTGTAAAGAGACAAGGTAATTCCGTAATGCTATGAATAAGTTTTTATTTTATTTTGTGAATTAGTGAATATTATGCGAGTTTAGTTCTCATTGTATTTTGGCATTTTACAAAAGCGACTGCTGTATATTTTTTAGCAATTAATTTTCGGCCTGATGATGGTCTATGACACATTGAATCGTTGCTTTATTGAGTTAAATATAGTTCTTATTGAAATGATTACTTGGCTTTGACAAAGTTAACACTCAATGAACTAAAACAGTTTCGAATTGCGTACAAAATTAGATGAGTTATCTTGAAAAACATGCTCATTTCCAAAAACCTCTTCAAAATTGTCAAGTTTTAATTGTGCCATTTTTGAATTAATAAACAATAATTATTCGCATTGTCTCTAAGAAAACAGAAGTTAGTAGACCAAGGTAAATTGTGTTATAATCTTCCATGTCGCCCAAGAATACTGTAGATTCCATTTAACAATATCACTGGATTGAAATATCTCTTTTATGAAAGTGCAAGGATTAAATCGTTGTCTAAACTAAAATATAGAACTAAAACCCCGGGTGTAGTAGATATCAAAAAGTTCAACAAAACAAAGCTTGACCATTATTATTTTTAATATATTCAGCAGAACCCAATTGCCTCCGCAGCTACAGCTTGTTGGTAGCCACTGCGTACATCCCTCAGACGCGCTGGGAGCAGAGGGTGCATTGCCTCCGGTGTGTCTGATGGTCCGTCTGGTCTTTTGAATATTCATAAACTGCTGCAAGAGACGAGGGATGATTCTGTAGCCAGAAGCTGTTTACTTTCACTACAAAGAGAACTGCAATGTGATTAAAGGAGCTGCAACTTCTTTGGCTCTGAGGCTCTCAAAGGTCCGATGCTGCGCGTACGAGACGCCGCCCCGGATCCGTAAGAAGGCGGATCAATTGAACGCTAATGGAACCTTCAGGTACTCTTAAATAATAATACAAGAGCACGAAAGAAAATAAATAGACGGTTGCGAAAAGCTAAAAGAGTGATACCCTAAGGCTGCCGGAAGTCAAAGGAGTAAGGTTCAATAGGAAAAAGATTTGAACATCGTCTTATTGAGCTGAAATAATATTTTAAGGATGTGATTGAAAAGAGCTGTGACATTATTCACTTATCCTCTACTCTCCCTCGTTAACATACCTTTTATTTTGTTATAAAATTGTTTGAACGTATCTTCATTGTATTAGTATATATCTTGAGAAAATTTGATCGAATTAATATGCGTCTGCATCAGTTTTAAATTTTTTAGCCATCTGACACGATTCCAATACCTCAAAACAGTATTCAATTTAATTGGATTTCCATATGTTTCTAGGAATAGACAGTCAGCAGTATCAATCGAATAGAGGAAATAATAAATATCACGCCGACGTACAACCGAAAAAGCCATGCTTTAAGATTCACAACTAGTCGGTGATTGACTACAGCGTTCTTCGGAGACCAAAATTTGGGTAAGCGGACACAAAGCGCTTGATCAAGTCACTTAGCTCACCTAATTGCAGGTCCAGTCCACAAGAGCGGCAAGATTGACTTATCTGGGGACTTTGTTTGAGGGTAATTAGTGAGGGAATTTTAAGGCGGCAACTGCCAGTGCGCAATGAACGCTCGTTACCGAACATTTGCATACCAGACCATGGAGACAAAATTGGCTGCCCTTCCCAGAGTTGTCGTGCGTGCCAGTCGTGTTGATCGATTCATTCGTCACTTCCTGAATGGGAAGTTTGCCGGGAAAAGCTTTAGAACTGGTAAGTTTCCTGAGGCTTTTTCTATTGTTGGGTGAACGCCAACTGCAAATTGACGTACCTAGGTGTGTCGGATGCGTAGTATGCTTTTATATTATTATTTTTTGTTCAAGTGAAATTGAGTTTTTTTCAAAGTCGTGCATGTAAATTTAAAAATGTCTTTCGAGACTCACCAAATTGATGATTTCTATTATTTCACCGATGGTTATCAACATATCTTCATCTGGTTCATAATAAAAGTCGTCCTAAAAAATGACATCTAAAAAAAATCTAACTTTAATACAAAATAAAAAACGTAAAGGAGTGCAACACCTTTAAACTTTTACTTTTTTAATCGTAGTTTACCAGTACAAGCAATTGGATATTCCAGTTTAATGGGAAATGGATAAATTTTTGTTCGTGTTGCGCCCACTTAAACTCATGTTAACTGGCATAATATTCTTATTATAAGAATCGGTCGCCCACACTCCGTAAAAGCCAGTAGCCAAATTACCAAACTGACATAATAATTACAAAACTTCAAACGGCATTTGTGTGGTCTCCATGCTCTTGTAACGAGAGATACTTCGGTGCTTACGGCTGTAGACGCAGCGATGCATTGCAATTCGAGTGTGGAACCAAACATTCCCAGGGGAAATTAGCTCTAAGTGCTTCTGGCCTTATTGGTCAAGAACGCCATGATTAAGGCTTGAAAGCAAGCAGGAAACAGTGAAAATATGACGAAAAAATTTCATTTATGCACACGACTAATGGCTAATAGACCACCTATAACGATGAACGTATGATAATAGGCGATGAATGTATAATAGACGATGAATGTATGATAATAGACGATGAATGTATGGTAATAGACGATGAATGTATGATAATAAACGATGAATGTATGATAATAGACGATGAATGTATGATAATAGACGATGAACGTATGATAATAGACGATGAATGATTGATAATAGACGATGAATGTATGATAATAGACGCTGAATGTATGATAATAGACGCTGAATGTATGATAACAGACGATGAACGTATGATAATTTCAACACCAGCAGTGGAGGCACAGCTGAACGCTCACGCCATCATTGAGTTCCCAACGCACGAGCGTCGTCAGCCCTGACCCTTGAAGAATAGATTGTTGATTAAGAAAACGAGGTTCATATGAATTTATAATTTTTCGATAGATTGCTTTCGTATTGGAGTTTGTGCACGTAAAAGAAATGATGTCAATCTCAACGTAACTTATGAATGAATTAGTTCCCCTAGAAAATAAAGACACCTCGAAAGAAAAATGGGGTAAAACTCTACGTTGTTTCTTGACCAAAGTTAACTTACTTATGTCAGCACAGCGATTCAGCAGTGTGATGATGTGATGAATATCACATCGAGACTTACATATCAACCTCCTATTGTGACGGTTAAAGAATGAAAATAATAAATAATAATCAGGAATTTACTAACTCTTAAATGGATTTAAATTTCACTCTTATTTAAATGAGCGGAAACTAACCGACAACAAATTAAATGACAACGAAATGATCAACCATAACTTCATCATGAGAGGATCTGCGGCGTTTGGAGGGCACACCTGTACGCACGCCATCGATTCCAAGCGCGGGTCTGGTGGCAGTGTGACCCTAAACAGGTCTCTGCACAACTCAATATTCCGGTGCGTTAAAATTCGATCAGACTGCGTGGGAGAGAACCTGTGACAAGCCTGCTCATTCGTGGATACAAGACTATTGATCATAATTCATTCCAATCGCTAAAGATTTGTATTGTGCTCCTCAATCATAGCAAACATTCTTGAAACATTTGCTAAAGATTTGTATTGTGCTCCTCAATCATAGCAAACATTTTTGAATCATTTGAAACATTTTGAAACATTTATTTACCACAAGTAATTTACATCAGGTATAGCTTTACAATCAAATTAAAAATGACAAAGAACTGGAATCAGGATATATACCACATGAAGGCTCGAATAAGTTACAAGGTTTCTAGGGCTCCTGTATAGAAATGAAGACCTTCAATTTACAGCACATCCATGATTAATGAAAGAAAATAAAGCTTAAGTTTACGTTTTTCAAAACCTGATCTATATAGAGAATAATAATTTATAACGGTTGTGTTGACTTCGGTTGTTCAAATAAGAAATATTGACGGATAATTTAAAAAATATTGACGGATAATTTAAAAAAGCTTGTTGCTGAATTTAGAAGACACTAGGTCGAGAAGTGGACAAATTGTAGATGTTTTCCAATTTTTTCACATATCCTCTACAGATTCTTGATATATCGTGTACGTATACAACACAAATTGTTTGCTGTAGACCCCTTAGTTTCTTTCATCGAACTTTCCCCAACGAAGTGTCACTCAGTATAAAATATAGGTATACTATTGCTTCGATGAAAACGGTTTCATTGCTTTTCGATCGTGAAGTTAGAACAAATTTTCTGCTCCGCAAAAATAAACTCGACGATTCACTCGGATTTTAGCTGACATTAGGACATTACCGAGAGGTGTCGACCTTTCGGAGCGTCTTTGTTTTTATAATTGATCATTGAAACATGTGCAATGACTCATAAAAATCACTTGAACTTTAAGCAAAAATTGTAAGTTAAGCAGTCTATTACTTTCACCTCCTCAGGGGCCATAGGATAGGCCAGGGGTGATAGGGTAAGGTTAGTTAGGTTTGTCTTTCTTGTGCTATGGGGACTAGCATTCCCAGGAGGACATTGTTAGGGGACCTCAGCTTTAGCTAGGCCTTAGGGACTTCTATCTTTCATACCCACTCTGCTTCTTTCCATTTCCATGCCCTCTTCCCTGATGATTCTTTATCTTTTCTTCCTCTCCCATCTACATAAATTTGTTGCATTTATGCGCAGGAGATCTTGTGCTGATCACAACTTGTTACCGTAAGTCCATACTAAATGGTTCCTTCTCTTTCGGTGCAAGATAATATGAGTTACTGAAGCCCTGATATCTTTACTACTACTACTACTACTACTACTACGATGACTACTACTACTACTACTACTACTACTACTACTACTACTACTTCTACTATTACTACTGCTACTCTTACCTCTACGTATTTACACGAAATTCATTCAAGGTTCGTTAAGTTATTCCAGAATATTTAAATAAACATTTCGATCTGCAGGTAACCACAGCTGAGAACAAGGAAGTTGCCAATCCTGCGGATTTCCTGCTAACTTGTTTTTGAAGACAATTTGTCTCACGTTGCCCTATGCGCTTTATAGGACTGTGAACTTTTCTTTTCCAATTGCCCAACCTTGGAAAACTGTTCCATTTCATTGCGTGTTGAAACACTCAAATAAAACAGGCGCACACGCTGCCTGTGCCCCTTCGTCAGTGTGGCTAGACTGAAAAACGACAGAAGTTCATTCAGAAAATCAGCGTGTGTAAATTTTCTCTCTCACTGAAGTCAAAAGTATTTAATGTCAACAGCTAATGATGCACAAATTGGTAAGAGTCGCAGGCACAAATTGGTGAGACTCGCGTTTGTTTCACTGAGACGACGCATGGTTTTTTATTTCGGTTCCCTCTATCGTTGGTGAGCGCTGTGACGACCTCGACCCGAGGTAGCTAGGACTCCTGGCGATGAAATGCAGTGTAAACACGTAACAATTTGTATAAAATTCGGTCCTGAGAAGAAGCACGAGGCGGCCGCAGCGCTGCGTGCATTACAACCGTGCCGGATATTGCGCGCGTCAACAGCGCTACGGCGTCTCTGAGTTACGGCCTGACAAATTACGCGCCTCACCGAACGCACGTGTCCGCGTACTCGTACTTTATTATTCGTCAAGGCATTGGGCACGAGCAGTGAAATATATTAATGGTATAAATAATTCTGCATTTCTCATCGAGTAATCAATGTTCATACAAAAAACTTGGAGGAATTGAACTTGATGACCAAGGATTGCTTTGGACCAGATATTTCGGAATGCATTTTAATGAGGTAATTTATAGGCTCCGATTTTTTTATCTGAATGCTTTCGTGCTCCTTTCACTGAGCTATTACTGCACCAAAAGTTCTTGCTACAACCCTTCATAATAAGTGGTTAGAGCAGATCTATAATTTTTTAGTATGCCATTAAATTTTATGGGACGTATGTTGGGCTATTAAATTAAATACTGAGAATAAACACTATATTTAGATGACTATCATCTAAACTGAGAGCAGCTGGAATTTGTACGATCAATGTGCAATATTACGGAACTCGGATACTTTATCACACCAGTGATTAAAACGAAGTCTTTCGACTGGAAACGTATAGGCTTGGTTTTAAATTCATTGGGCCTAATTGTATGACTTAGTCATTCGCTCCTTCAATTCAAAAACCATTCCTGATCTGGAAAGATTGTACATTGGCCAAAGAATGGATTTTCACAGGACTGTTTCAAAATTCTATTCTTATTGTGGAACGATGGCAGAGCCAGTTCATCTCCGATAACAAATTATAAACTGGAATCACAAGAGCTGCAACGATTTCATCAGAACGTGGGTAATTATATTTTTTGCATACCTAACGATGCTACATGCAATTCATTATCTAGAAAGATGATTAAGAATCAATGATCGTTAAGATCCACAACTTTTGTAGTCAAATGACTAGCTTATCATACGTAGAAAACCAACTTAACTCGACTAATGACATAGTCACTCTACCCAAAAAATAACGTACTTAGAATTCAAGTATTGAAGAAGTACATTAACAGGGTGAACACAGTTAGATTTTTGAAGCTGAATATTACGAATATCATTAAAATTTCCAACATTTCAGCAAGCACATTGGGATAATTCCATCTCAATTGAGCGAAAGCGAACAAAAAGCACATAGAAAGAAAATACGAAACATTTCTGGCAAACTTATTCGTTTTACTTGCTGGGCAAAAACTAAATAAATGTGCCATAAATGTTTACCGACACACATTTCCGAGTCTCAGGACAGGATGACACAAATAGGCAAGAACGTCCACAACAGCATACATAAAATAAGTCTACGGTATTTCGTGTGAAAGTTCAGCTTGCTTGACGAGCGCTATGAATAATAGGAACGGAATACGGCTAAATCAAAATGGAAGTAAGAAAAACGTAGATTCATACTCTCCTTTATCAAACGCAGTCTGAAGTTACACGACATGTAAAGAGTGCGCGGGCTATTTGAGGACATGTCGTTTTCAGTTCATTACACACTCGAATGAATTATAGTTTTATGTTTTTAATTCACATAGCCCATGTAAATCAAGATGTTAGCCAAAGAAATGAGAAGACATGCAGTCATAGTTGCTTTACCTGCAATCATGATGGATTCAGGAGTTGTGAGTAGTGAAGGTTATGTCCTGCCTCCTTACATATTTCTTTAGGGTCCTGGGGTTAATGCTGCTGGATGCATTGATGTTCTAAAATAAGTTATTAAGCTTAGGATATATAAATTTTCCAATGGAAGCCATTCGTTTCTCAGCAAGATTCAGCACCTCCCTTTTAAGCCATGGTAACCCAAGATTGGTTATCAAAGAACTCTTACGAAGATGGGACGCCTAATATGTGGCCCCACAACTCGCCAGATTTGAATCCTATGGACTATTAGGCGTGGATCGTTGTTGAAAGGGAGACTAATCGACACCCTCATAGGACCAAAACTTCACTGAAGGCCGCCGTTATCTAGATGTTATCCGAAATGAATAAGGAAATTTAATTTCAGCTTATCAATGGTCTCAGACCGACATAGTAGCAGTCATTGAAGCCAAAGATGGCTTCATAGAATAATTTTATACTGAAGTAACAGTAAGGGTATTATCACAAATTTGATTTAAATACATAGCCTTTTTTTTAACATTTTAACATATAATTTTTTATTTAACACACTAAAAATATCCTCAAACAGCTTTCCCGCCCAATGTACAATGATGTGGCAAATTTATACATATTTTTTATGTACTACTATTAATTTACCCACGGAAGGAATTCCTTAGATAGGAGAAAATTCACGAGTACAAATTCTCAGGTCCGCATGCCTAGTCTGCGAGACAGTGGCAGAGAAAGCAGTCCGCATTAGTGATACATAAAAATATAACTGAGATTTACCGTACTTTTTAACGGCATTGGGATGCTAGTATGTGCATAAAATAAAAACAAGAAGTTTGTGATTGTATTTTCATTTGTTTAGAATTTTGAGTGTGTCATGAGTTCGGCGTTTAGCAAATTGGCTATTTTTAGAGTCGACCGCTTGTTTTTCCGAGGCAGCCAAAGATGTTCCTCGTTCAAAAAAGCAGCTCTATTTACATCTGAATGTATGCTCTATGTACAGAGGATTAAATCCTGTGTTCTAAGAAATTACGTCATTAAATAAGGTAGTGGTAAATTAAACCAAGCAGTTTAATTTATTCGTAGTAACCACAAATGTCAGAAAATCATATTAGGAAATATGTTTTGATTGCAAATCAACATGCACAACTGATACATTCTGTCTTAAGGTCTTTGAATGCTTATTGTCACTATATGTGTACAGTAGACGCATAACAGCTACTCAAATAAAAAGAGGTGGCAATTGTGAAGCGTATTGTTTTAAAAGGAAAGATTTCTTCCCCTTAAATGTTTAGTAAATCGAACAGTGATATACATAACTCATAATTTTGAGCAACGAGGTATACACTTTGGCAAATTAATAAACTTTGAGCTATCACTATCACTTTCACTAAGAAATCTAATTTTTAAATTTTTGTTTATGAAAAATTTTCAATATTGAACTTGTAGAGCATCCTTAATCCAAATTATTACCCTGTAAAATAATTCAAGCATGGTACTGGGTGGCCCAAATGTAACTGACCCTAACGCTGATGATTAAATAGGATACCAAGTTACATGGCATTGAAAGTCTGGGTCACCAAGTTATATGGTAACCTATTAAAATCTGGCATCCTCATTAAAAGGGTCAGTCACTCCTATCTGGGCCATCCTGTTGATTCTATCGTTATTTAAGTTGGTTATAATTTTAGTTACCTCTATTTGGGCCATCCTGTTGCTGCTATCATTATTCAAGCTGGTTAAAATTTAACTACCTCTATTTGGGCCATCCTGTTGCTTCTATCGATATTTGAAATGGTTAAAATTGTACATCTCTTTAATTTTTATCAGTATCGTCATGTCAGTCATTAGTCATCGATAAGCAAGTATGACAATCAAGTCGGTGGATTGACAGCTGGAGCAGAATATTCTTGGATAGGCATTAATATGTTAAAATCATTTCATTTGAACAAAGGATGTCGTCCTGTCTTTTGCAAGATCAGAAAATTCGTACTGAGACACTTTTTCAACAACGGTTGTGAAATTTGGGAAAAACTTTTCCCGTCATGATGTGATGAATTATTTTATTTAAATAAGGAATTATTTCATTCAAGTTTGCTTGTTGAATACGCAAGTCTGTAATGTAAGTTATTGCAATTTTATTGCCATGAAGATACTTTTTCATTTCTCTTCTGCATTTCTATATTTCATACAGTTTCATACATTTTCATTTCTGTTCTATATTTCTATTTTCCATTTCTTTACTACATTCAAAATGGATACAAGTAAAGTATGTTCATGAAACTAAAGTAAATATTTTCTTATTCCACTGTCTGTATCAGAAATATAGTTTTACGATAGCAGTACATTTGTACATTGTTAAGAAATCGACCGAAACGTTCTTTGAGTTACTCAATGAAGTACGCTTGTTAAGAACCATGAGTAGCTAATGGGACGTTAAAATCAACTAACACGCTACATGACACAGCAAAAGAAATAGGTCACCAGGTATGTTGCCGACCGACGGGTGTACGATTGAATCGACAGCCTTTTTCACCCGAAGAATTTGGTTAATTATTGAGTTCAAAACTACACACATTGTTAATGCTGATTTGAAAATACTAATTTCGTATACGAATAGAGTGTGTTATTCATTTAATTTTAGCCTCGATAGTTGTTACGAAGATCTAATCTAAGTGACTGTCGATCGAAAACCAATCTTCATGGAATTACTACGGAAATTTTTCGTTGAATTTAAATAATAACATTCAACCGCGTACGTGCAGTGAAGCGAGAAAAGTGTATCTGAAGTCATGAAATTATTTTTTATTAGTTCCATGCATTAACTATTTCTCCCAGGACACGATACGTAACTCGTTAGTCCGGCTAAAATGCTGCAAGTGTTATGTTTTCCATCCTTCATTTCCCACAATAGAGCAGCTGTGCTGTAAAATTCAATGAGTTACATAAAGAGTACCGATAATTTTCGAGCTACAAATTTCACGAGTAACTTTCTTCTTCACCTCTTTAGATCCGTAAGTTTCTTTCCCAGGCTAAGAAGCTTGAAACCTAACCTGGTGCTGACGTTGGGCTGCGAGTCTATGGTCCTACAGCCACCACTCTCAATGCAGGCTTTGCTTCCGAAAGATTCTTTCTCACGGGCGCTCGCTAATGTCCGCCTGTAGCGAATGGTGTAGAAACATTGCAGGGGCAGAGCCGGCCGGCACCGGAGTACGTTGCCGTTAATATTCTTGGCGGAATTCCTGCATCTCATTTCACACTTCACTACGCTTCGAGGTGATCGCAGTGAGATCAAAGATTCTAAGGTGATCGCAGTGAGATCAAAGATTCTAAGGTGATCGCAGAGAGATCAAAGATTCTAAGGTAATCGCAATGAGATCAAAGATTCTAATGAAACGCAAAGAATAAATCGTGGGCTTTCAAGTTTGATCAATATTTCATGGAATAGTTTGCTTACTTTTCGATCCTTCATGATGAAAAAATACAGCTAGAGCGAACAATTCCAGCATGTTTTAAGGTTGGCATCAAAGTTCCAGCTAAGAATGCGAAGTATGAAGTATGTAGGGAAGTGTGTGGGCAAGTGGCTTTGCAAACAAGGGTTTCATGTAGTGACGAATATCACTCAATTCATCTCTACCTAAATTACAATGAGGTATAGGTAGAGACGGCAACGACTGCATGGTGAGTTGCGACACCTAAGCAGCACAGCAGTGAACATAATTATTTCCTGTCTAACTTTTGCGATGGTGCATCTATATTGATATTTAATTATAGTGGACCCGAGTATTTTTATGAGTTGGTTGGTCCTTACCTTTGTCCTGTACGTACAGTGCAGTAATCGCATTTCAGGATAACAGAACAATTTTCAGGGTAGTTCTCTCGTTTCAAGGACAATTATGCGTGGAAACCCTCGAAAAGCTTTATTTATAAAATCTTCAGGTTGATGTATGAATAAAGTCGACTCCCGTAACTCAAGCTTGATTTCTAGTCTCAAAGGTAAATTAAAATCAGAACCTAAAATTCTTCTCATCAATCCAACCGGTTCGAAAAAATACTACTCGGAAAACTCCATGATAACATTACAACATACATATTTTAGGGTTCCATAGTGCTAGCAATTCACATTCAAGACAGTTTAGTTGTCGTGAATAAAGGTCATCATTGACCAGTTTATGTCGATGAAAACAGCAGGCTCTGGGATGTGGGAAGATCGGTGTACAAGCGCTCACTGCTGTTCATGCCTGTTCCTCTGTGTACGCGTATTACAGGAGTACGTTCAACTACGTTGCCGATTCAAGTGCCAATGAAATAAGCTGTTACATCGTAAAACTGTGAGCTGTTACCTGAACAGACACGTGCCTGGTATAAAAATATTGATACTGGAAGTGATGCTGCCATTTTACGAGAAATAAATAACAACTTGATTCACACCAGGAGTGCAAGTTCTAAAGTCTTAAAATATATGTAATTTTTCCTTAGTTCCTCGTATGATTGTTTATAGCAAATTAGGCAACAATTTCGCGGAAGACAAAAACATACTTTGTATTAAATATTTGTGATAATTGATTCATCTGAAATTATCAGTAACATTGACATAAACAGTACTCCTATTTTGATTTACATATATAGGGATCAAATTAATCAAAATTTCCAAACTCAATAACTTGAGCAGTTTAATAATACCACCAAATAGAAAACAGCTCTCATCATGATTAACCAAAGACCAATAAACTCAAAACATGTACTCAGCTTTCGAGTCCACTTCATGGTAATGAAGTATTCTTTTGAAATATAACGCTATTCAAGCCTATGGACGAAGTTGAAACTTAGCAAAACATCACGCCAAAGGACACTTTTCATTGACCAAAGCAATAACACAATAACATTCATACCTTCCTAAAACAATCAAAACATTCTAAATACTTGCAAACCCGTCATCTAGACCCAAGCATCGAGATGGCCCTCGGCAACAAGCAGTAGTCTGGCTCCCGAATATTTTCCCTTATAGTTAAATATTCACCTTTTAATGGTCTTCAGTTGTTCCGGTATCCAGTTTTATTGGAAGACGTTTCCGATATATTTTTCGCCCATCCTAAGTAGCTTCATTATACAGATTTAATGGGAGCTTTAACTGCCCATTTCGCCGAAAGCTTTTGAGAATTTTTGTCGTTTCCGAGATTTTCGCGTTGGCGGGCAGACGATTATCTGTCGTGTCT
Source organism: Orchestia grillus (assembly GCA_014899125.1). Taxonomy (NCBI): domain Eukaryota; kingdom Metazoa; phylum Arthropoda; class Malacostraca; order Amphipoda; family Talitridae; genus Orchestia; species Orchestia grillus. The sequence goes on from VOMN01062977.1 coordinate 41,251, forward strand.
TCGCGATCTGATGTTCTGTGTTGAAGGCGTTTGCCGCAGGTGAAGATACTGAATATTATGTATAATGATACATTATCATAACTATACGTATTATGTCACCAAAATTTATTAAAAAAAGCGTTCAATCGAGGTAATTTTACTAAACACGCTCGCGAAAACCTTGTCGCTTTAACTTGAGTCAGAACCACACAACCGTAAGTTAATTACCGATCGAAAGTACTGATTTTACTTCAATGACTCTCAGCTTTTACGCACAGTCAAATCTATCACATCGAAGAAAGCCTCAAAATAATTTCAGTTGGAGACAGACAACCTTCCCAGCTACCCTCCCTCCAGATTAACTGCTTCCGAGACCTCGCAGGGCTCTCTAAGAAAAATTCCCGGAGTCGCAAAGAATTGCAATGGCGCTTACAGCCATTAGCATACAATTCCAAGGGGCAATTAGAGAGAGTGGCTTTCTGGCCAGACCTAAGCGACTAGGCGCAAAAATACGCTAAAAATGCGCTGATTTATGGAAAGATCTTCCGTGGGAGGATCACAGACAAACATCTTTGCGCATCAACATGCTCCCAAAGATAAAAGTAGGATGACGATCGAAAATTCACACATTCGATATTAAATTTTGGGTAAACGAACCATATTTTGACGATGGAAAATTCATGTACGGTGTCAAATTATCGGTAAACGGATGGTACTTCTTCAAATTGAGTCGTTTGAAATTTTTTTGGGCGATTACTCATTAGAGTGCTCATACGTTATCGAAGATCGAAAAGTATTAGTCATATTTGGCAACGATGAAAACTAACGATAATAGAATTTTGTCATGTAGGTTGTGTTTGTTTCTACGTTGTAACATTTGAAACAGTAATCAAAAAAGTTCCGGAGAAGCTTCGTTCTGTCAGTTTAATAGAATAATAGGGAAGATTACTGCATCGCTGTTATTGTTGAAATAATAGTGATTGCTCGTATTACCGTGAATGGAACAAGAGAAGCTATAGTAGTCAGTTTAGTAACAGATACTACTTCTACGAATGCAATGGAACTGATAACAGGTTCCATTGCATTCGATATAATTAAATAAAATATAGCACTACACTTCATACAACTCACTTAATGTTTGTAAAGTTCGCAAAGACTTTTTACATCGTTGTGAAATGAAACTCACATGAAGATTATTTCACGCATTGCGAAACAACGAATGAATTATGAATCTAGCGTCTCTTGAAACGTCTACCTGAAATTCTCACGCGCGTACGAGCGTTTTAGAATTTCCCAACGTGACCAGAACGCGAGATTCAAACTTCCTATCTTTCAAGACGCGTTCAACAGCTTTTACGGCAGCATCGCCTGCGGTAGTTGGCATGCTAAACAAAAGTTGGAGTCGAAATACTTCCTAGGCAGCTTTTTAGCTTGTTCTTCGCATGCTAATTAATTGAGCAGTTTCTCTGTGTCGCATTTTTTATGGCGTAAGTTTTACATTATCTTTCGGCCGAATAACAGCCCGAGGCAATTAAAAACTTGCCTGCGGAACGGTTCTGTTCAGGCTTGCATTCGCGCTCGTGAAACAAAAGCAACCCATCGTCAGCACAATCCGCCAACTATACCGAAGTCGATGAATTTAAATATCAGGTCGAACACGCAAAATTAAAATTCAAGCTCGGATTTTGCAGAGCATTTAAAATCGAGTGCGCCCAATAAAGGCAACTCTGCGAAATATCCCCTGTGTTGAATTAGTCGTAAGTCCTCGGAGGAAGTCCACGACAAAGTTCATCAGGGCCTCGAATCGTCCAACAGAATATCAATCACCTAAAAATTATAATGAAGCCCCATTTTTAATTACTTTCTTGGCGTGTGATCTTCGTCTCAAAAGACTTAAGCCCTGAAGATCAAAAGTTTTGACGACTTTCTGGCAAAAAAGAGCAAGGTTCCGGCAGAAATAAACGACGGAGTGGTTTGCAGGAGTAAGAAACTGGATCTTTTTCAGAAGACCTACATAAAAATATTGGGCAAACAATTATGTTTTGAAAATGTACCTGACCTATAGTTTATCTTCAGCGAATTCTTCTGCAGAAAATACTAGTACACCTGCAAAATTAACGTGCGAGATTTAGTTAAATTATAATTATACTACTTAATAAGAAGGTGCGTAGCAGTTCATAGTATGCCAGAGTGCGGCAGACCTACAAATCTTAAACTGCTAAAGAACAATAAATTTTACTATTAAGCAATCATGAGACGTTGGACTTTGTAATATTAAGCTAAAAGTTTCAGCATAATAATATTGAGCCCTGAAATAGAAAACAAAAGACATCGATGAAAATGCAGAAAATATCTTTAGGAGTATGGGAAGAGAAACTCGAAAAGAAAGTTTTCAACATAGTCTTTTAATTTAATCACTCATCTGTGTATTTTTCAGAAATAATGATCTATTTCTGTTCTTTAAATCTAGATCCTGGGAGCAAACTCACTAGGCTAAGGGGATGATTAGTGATGGCAATTGCTCTTTTGACAAAAAAGTAATCTCTTCCGAGACTATGAATGTCACGCTAAAAAGTTAAACTTATCTTGAGTATGTAAAATACATTTTTGAAGGCTGCCAAGAATCTTATGAACGTAAAATTCAAACATCGAAGAAAAACAACAAAAATTTATCTAGGGTCTTCGTGATGATTTCGGCGGTGAGGCTCCCGCAACTTTAGTTCCTTAAATGACGGACGACTTCTTTGCAAAGCCAATTAGTTAATCAAAAAGTAATACTAAAAATGTATAGTTTCAGTGCGATAACTAAGTCATTCGTTTTTTTCGTAGTTTGTTTTTCATTCAAAGTGAAAGTTCATCGAAACATCAAAAAAAGGAAGCGCAGCCACATCGTGACGCCGCAGCCTGTCCCCACCAGCCAGTCGGAGCGAGAGCGCAATGTTATTTGATTGTGCAACAGAACTGCTTCTTTGTTGCTGCGCATTCGTTATTCACTCTGGAACAAAAGACGATATGCCGACGATGACGAGCCCAGAACTCAAACTTCAAACGACGTCCGTCCGCTTGTGTGTGGACTAAATAAAAAAGATTCCAGGACGCCGCTCTTTTGATGCGCTTTTCAAAGTAAAAACATTCCACTCGAAAAACAGTTTCGATGATGCGTGCGCTGCCTTACGTTTGATGACGGTAGCGTGCGATCTGATCCGATCTAGATCCGTACAACGTTATAGGTTAATTGTAGGGTAAATGGTCTCGTAAAATTACAGTAGGAAGCTTCAGGAAGTAAAAATGAATATAAATAAAAAACTCACAAGTAAAGTGTAATTAAACATTTTTTTACTCGAATAAAACGGAACGAAAATCACAAATTCATTGTATTCTTTGCATTTACCAACAATGTTTCATCATGCTCATTCGCCTTGAATAAAAAGGGAGCGTTCTAAGAATGACAACGCGCGTTTTGAAAGGGAAATTCTTTTCAACTTCTGTCCCCGCCAAAAATGCGTAGAATAAAACACTTCTGTTGATACGATCAATTTTTTTGTGCTAAAACATAGACTGCATCAATCTGCTTCACACTCCCTGAGTTTGCTGACAAACTGACGCTTTCCAACTCTTTTCATTTGATTTAGCCGAGCTCTTTCAGATTGCGTCTGGATTTTGACACGAGAGAGATCCGTGAAGCGTAAACGAAGTGCCGGTATCCTCATCAAATGTTGTGCACCAACTTAGTTTCCAGGGGAGATGGAAAAACCTGCTCGACAGAAAGAATACCTTCTGGAAATTCGGCTCTACAACCAAAAAGAGAATAAAAATGATAAGAAGTGTTGAAAAAATAATTAATGTTGTTTTTGTTTTAACAAGGTTTTATGTTTTACCTAGCGCTTTCTAATCTCGTCTCAGGCGAGGCATTTCACGTAACCAGGGAATACTTCCCTTGACAAAGGAAGTTTAAGCCACACATTTCCTCACATCCCTCACCTCACCAGTAGTTGTAAGGCAACGAAAACCTAACGGTACAACGTGTTGGAAAGGTTCTTTTAAAAGGTTCTTTAGTGGGCAGCTCATCACTATGAAGCAATCCGATCACAGGGATGTGGGGAGCTCAAACGGCCTCAAAAAGTGGTGTCACGAGAAACTTGCTTCAAAAAAATGCTTTACAACTTGCGTGTTGAACGGGTTCTCAATTTGTGATACGAAATACAAATTCTTGCGTTTGAGGGAAAAAACTGACTATTTATCATCAGGAAATTCAATTGAACTCGGTGAATTTTATAGCTATGAATATCCTAAATAACGTTCACAGGGAGCTCTGTAACGCTGTTCAATCGTAAATTATTCAGTAAGGTTCATTATTTATGTATATTAATAAGGATTGAATTTAAAATATTCACGCTTCAAAATGAAATAATCAAGAAAATACCTTAACTTCGTGTCAATTTGGCATCACCTACCCAACATGTTGGCAATATTTGCACCGACAGCGGATCACGCCTGGTGCGTAGTCAAATCGGTCAAAAGAACTAGCAAAAATTTCCATTCTTGTTAATCTTTCAATTACGTAAATGGCGTCAATGCGGGAGGCTGCCGTGAGCCCGTCACTCAAACTCTGCCAATGGGAAAAAATCCTGACGCTCCTCGAGGGGGCTAGCGGACACAAAAAACTGACACTGCGTCGCGATAGCGCGGCCGCCGCCACGCTTACGTTCTCATCAGCGATCCTTAACGTAAAAAAATTTAAAACGTTGATGTACGCTCAATAGCTACTCCCAGACGGATGAAGAGAAATGCTATTGTCTAAAGCTTATAGTAATAAGTAGGTCACTTTTTCACAGTCATGATTCATTTCACATTCGCAAATACCAACGAGCAGGTCGCCATTTCACATTCATAAATCATTTCACATTCACAAATAACGAGCAGGTGATCATTTCACATTCATAAATACCAACGAGCAGGTCTCCATTTCACATTCATAAATTATTTCGCATTCACAAATACCAACGAACAAGTCGCAATTTCATATTCACAAATCATTTCACATTCACTAATTCCAACGAGCAGGTCGCCGTTGTACATTTAGGGCTCAAAAATAATCTTGAAAATAATAAGAAACCAAGTTTAATTGATGATTATTATTGGATTTGAATAATTTTCACTTGGTGTTGATAGCATACTGCGATTAAAATTCAGTGAAAGTATAACAAAAGTTTCACTACACTAGATTTTTAACTTGAATTTTGGACGTTTTATTTTGTGCAGTGGGTAGCTGCTACACAATAACGTTTTTAATTAAAGGGCAATTACGAAGAGGGCAATTTGTAATCTTTTTTTGCTCACGCAGACTTAAGTACTATTCCGAATTAAACTTCATTTTGTAGAATAGTAGGTGTTCAGTAATTCTTAACTTCGATTAAGATTTATATAGTACGTAAACTGTAATTGTTGAAAGGCACTTTCCCATTTTCTTAGGCAACATTGTACGAAAGTGAGTCAATAGACCATGTTTAAAAAAATGAATTTTTTTACGTTACGAACACTACAACTAAATTAGTATCAAATTGCGTAGCAGCTTTCGAAACTTACCAGCTTGAAGCAAATTTTTTTCAGCAAAGCGTATCAAAAAATTGAAAGAAAAATCTGCCCGCTTCTGCGAGCACGGAGTCAAATAAAGGAAGACCATCTGTCGTATCGCGATGGTGCAGATAAGGCGGCCACAGCGAGCGTCTATTTTCAGGGGCTCAATAGACTGATACGCTGAGCCGAGCTCTAGATTAATTGCACTATAATTCACTTTCACTACACCATTGCTACGATGTTAGTGGTTGTTGACCTTCTCGCTTCCCCTGAAAGTATTTTTTTTAACACGTTGACTCCGATTCACCACACAGGTAAAATTACATACCGACAAATATTTCTACTGTGAATTTAAAAATGAAGGAGTTTGGTTTCACAAATTTGGTTACTCTATTAATTTTCTTTCCAATCAGAACTAGCTTATTCGATTGATGAACACAAATTTGAAGAAAACTCGAAAATTTGTATTTACACATGATAGTGCTTTGGTTACATTAGGTTAAGTTAGATGATCGCGTGTACCAAGTATAACCCATTTCAGAGTCGACGTGTTAAGAGCATATTATTCAAGTTAGGTAAAAATATATTATTCATTTTGTTGTTATAGTTCAAAATTCATGCAAATCAATAGCCCACTGTAATTTTGTTGTTGTTGCTGAGTGTATGTTGCTATCTAGTGCAATAACACCTTTCCGTTTCGTTATGACTCACGTTCGAATAAAAATTTTCATGACATAGTTAGACAAAAAAAGTGCAATAAAATAATCTCTAACTAGCGGTACTGAGCCTATTATCCTGTAATTAAAAAATCGTTTGTTAATGTGAAAATAGGAATTTCCGCAACTAATACAGAGTTTCTGCTGTGCAGAGCTAACGCGTGTTAAACATGTTACTGTTTTCACGAGCTTTACTTGGACTTTCGAGTACTATCCCTATTTACCATAACAGTAATATTCTGCGGTACGTAATGAACAGGGATAAGCAGATAAACTTTTTGAAAATAATTTGAAAATGGGACGTTTAATTTCTTCAGCTTAGATGTTTGGGTGTCGTCGATGCCTCGTCGTAAGGAACGTAAAATCGTCTCCCTAAAATTGTTCAATCACTCACAGATTGCAGAGGAGATCAAACGATTGAACTTTCCGAGAAGTGCACCTGATGTATCCACTCCACAATCTTTACTTCGAGCATTCGATGGCGCAGTTGATCATATGTACAGCGAAGTGCAATGCTTACGAATAAATGGTTCAGTGAGGAAAGGTCGAACCCTGAGCTCTTAACGAAAGATATCTCACGCATGTAAAAAAAAATATCTATGAAAATATAATCCTGTGTTTATTCTTTTCCACTAGAAGGACTAAACATATAAGTGGGTCCTCGAAGTTCTTTTTAGATATAATTTCTCTCCAACTAGATCAGCACAGAGTTTGGGATTGAATCTTCGATCACTTTATGCAGGGATTTGAAGGACAGTGGGGAGCGCTAGCGATCAGACTGCCTAATCCATGGTTCTCTCTAACATAAATCTGATCAAGAGGCACAATTTTGTCCTGATAAAACTCTTTGCACGGATAAATTTCTTAATTTAAATTCGATATGTAGAAATAATATACGTATCCATAATTTGGAATTCGTATACAGTTGGCCACTGACGGAATCCTCTCTGCGACGTGTGCTCATCATCTCACAGTAACAAGCCACTCATTCTTATCCCTTTTACGAATTTTTCTCACGCTTCTTGGAAGTATTTCAAATAGTATCGAGCATCCTATTTTGAACAGCATTCAGGAAATTTATCTTAACGATGATTGAAAAATCCGAAATGCCCAAACTAAATACACTTCTCAGTAGCTTTTCTCCAGCACCTTCGACTGAATTAGAACAGCCTAAAGCATCAAGCTTTTCAAACCCTGAAGGGAAGCTAAAATCGAATAGGTGAGCCTAAACACATCCTCTTTCCCCGACTCGGGAGCTTGCACGCAGCGCACAATAGGGCGGGGACCGTAATAACCCTTATCAGGGGCCTCTAAATGTACCATTTATCCGTCATTTCGCACACATACTCTCGTCATATTGGCAAAGCCTGCGTCGCAATTGCGAGCAGACACTTTAGCGAGCGCGCTGCTGTTTGCTTAGTATGGAAATGATGTGCATTTGTGGGCTGTAAAGTGCAACCAGAAACTCCCTTTAGTGTGAACAGGCAGCGAGGGAGGCCAAGCGTAGTAGCTGTGTTCGCTGCTGCTCCTCACCAACGATGCTCCTGATATGGCTTTAGTTCCAAACGGGTTCTCAAGAGGTAGACGTAAGCTGGTGTCCAATTATTGTTTAACTGCAGATTAGGTTTGAGAAACTCGGATCTAAGAAACTGTTTCAAAAGAAGTTAGATCAGCTACTCTGTATCAAATGCTTCATGCACATCAAATTCAAGACAAATGTCGTGGGTGCCGGTTCATAAAATCCATTCGAATGAATATTTGCTCAATTATCATTTTAAACTGCAAGTGCTTCTCCCAGATCCGAAACGTTTTAATCATTTTCTTTCCAATGAATTCGTATTTTGAAATTATTCAGAAAGTGTTTAAGAACTACAGCTCAAGAATAATGATTAGCTAACGATAATGATTAGCTAACAAGTCAAACATCTGAAATAGCTTGGTTGAATGAATTAGAGTCGTAAAATGCTCAGTTGTTAATTAGTACTTTTTCCTCTGTCCCTCTAAAAGCTTCCAGTTAGGAAAATCATTTCGAATGATAAGCTCCCCTGGCAGAAATTAGTTACATACCTGCTAGTAACATGGTGTAGGACCTCCACGAGCAAGAATAATTGCGGTAATTCTGCTCGGAATTGAGTCTACAAGTGCGCTGACGTACATCTGTTCGATTTTAAATCACTTTTCCTCAACTGATTTCGTAGTTGGCCACATTACATGGACGATCTTTTCAATATCTAATTTGTTGCTCAAGGTGGTCCCATAAATTTTTTATTAGGCTCATCTCAGGGGACTTATCTAGTCAATACAAATGCCTGACATATTCTGAATAACTGCCATTCCAGTTAATGGCAGTTTCAACCCCATGCACCCGAAGATTGTGATCCTTAAAGATTGAGAAAGCAACATGCCTTTCTTCATTCAGATACTGGTCAAATGGTAAAACTTGATTATCTAGCAGTTCAATGTAGCTACGCTGGTTCAGTTTGACGGATTCCTCAACTAAAACGCCTAGTACTGTGTCGCTGGAACGACCCCTAAACAAGACAACCCCTCCTCTTTATATCGCCCCTTCAACACAGGCTTCATTGAACACTTCGTGAGGTTTCTGATGAGCATCACGGTAGCATCATTGCTATATGTAGAGACAGAATAGGGATTCATCTGACATCTGACCGCATGCGATTTCTCCACTCCATGTTATAGCCAAACGTGCGCGTACTTTGGCTCTATTTAAAAGAGTGGCCTTGTGGGCAGGAGCGAACATCGGTCATTTACGAGCTACTTTGCTCCATATACGTTGCACGGAGTTCCTCCGAAGGGAAGGGCCATCATTAACATTTCGTGGTAATTCCATCCTTGACGTCGAGCGATTCTGGTCAACAATTCGGGACCCACTCCTATCGGTTAGAATTTTCTCCCCGCCACAATTTTGCCTTGAATTGCTGTATGTACCGTATTGTTTCCATTGTTGATAGTCCGTGTAACAAAGAGGCATAAAACACCAGCGAACTACGTTATTTCCTTTACTGGGTGTACCTTAGCCCGATCAAATACAATAGCCCTTTTTTTACCAATCCGAGGCTTCTTGCTTTTGTCTCACTGTTGTGGAGTAGCTAGGAAACAAGTGTATACCTTCCTAGCTCTGAATGAAGAATAATGCCTGTTCAATACTTGCTTATAACCTAAACTTCGGTCGCAGCTTTGAAAACCGATTGATGAACGTAATAAATAACCGAAGCTCGGAAAAAAATAGGTAACTGATTCCTCGTCCGGAGAGCTTAGAAAGCTGCATAAAAACCACTGCAATCGGCATTGGTAAAATTTGGAGCATTGCTTGCAAAATTAAAAATAAACTCCGCTTAGAGTCCATATTAAGATAAGCTAAGAAAGTCTAAGTTAATTGAGACATAAATCAACTTGGGGAGTAGGAAAACACGTTTCCTAGTAATTATATTACCAATACACACCTGTTTTAGAATTCGATTTCTGAATTTCTTGTCATGAATAAAAGGCCCTGTGAATGTTTCAGCTAAAAAATATTATTCTACAAGGCATTCCCCCAATAAATTCCTTATTTATTCTTCGTGAATTTGTGAATTTGACCGAGTACACAATAGAACGTCCGTTCCAGTCTATACACATGCACACAAAAATTAACTGAACCGGAACATTATCGGCTGACGTGCGTCATGCTCGTAATTACCATTCGAAATATTTAGTTACCATTGAACCAAATTAAAAGGGCATTACCACTTCAAAAACATGACACTTATATGACTCGTCGATCATGCGGTGTGCAGCCACCGAGCTGGCTTAGCTGCAGCTCCACGCCTTTGAAATGCAAATGCCTGGTCCATGCAGTTGCAAAGCTCTAATGAGAACATATTATTAAATATTCAAATGCTCCATCAACGCGATCCAAAACCAACATTTGCTTACCAAACAAATCTTTGATAAATGTTCTGGACGCAATTAAGAGCTGTATCACAGGGCTGTTTTTGGAGCGTTCCCTCGGTCGCATTTCCATGTGTGTTTTCGGTTAATTATCCTTTGGATAAAATGAGAAATTTTCCCCCACGGGCTCAGTCATCAAACGAAGGATAATGTACGGCCCTAAAAGCATGCACTGTTGACATCGGCGTACAGCGCCACTGAATTTAGGCTCTAAGGAATTAAATTCTTGCGGTGAAATTTTCATAGCCATCATCATAGTGGCTTTGAAAATTCTTGAGAAGAAAACTTAAAACGTTTCTCGAACAAATTAGCTCTGCTATTTTTGAAAAGTATATCCTCCTGCCAATCAGCATATTTATAAGCAGCGAATACGCTGCATGCCGTGGCAAGCGCCGCCAAGCAGCTATATATAGAGCGAACCAAAAATCACTGCGAAAGGACAAAATTATTTAATTGAGCTTAGAGAGCTAATATGGAGTTACTTCATTTGCAATGTCTTATTTATCGCTTAATGAGGCTTGCTTTATACAAGAACATTAAATGTTTTCGTTTATCTCAACACATGCAATTCACAATTAGAGCGAATGGTCAATGTTTGTGGTTCACTGCACCACACCCTGGCGTGCCCGTCAGCGCGTTATGTGAGGAGAAAGTGAGAGTCTTCAAAACGTCACATGTTCACGTGTACCTATTGTTTCCGCGACTGTACTTAACAATAACTCATTTTGAAACAACAAGAATAATAATTCATGATGTTGAAAACTATAATTCATGATGAACTGAGCCTCTTTACTGAAGGTTGAAGCCCTTCTATGATTACTTTTAATTGTGTAGCTCAAAAAATATTCTTTTCAATGGATGAGAAGTATGGTGCGTATTCCATTAGACATTTTAATCGACATAAATTATACAATTGAAGCCACCCGTCCTGGTTTCTTGTTAACTAAAAATCAATGCAAATAATATCAAAATTAAAGTAATCGAGGATTTTTTCAAAGAAGGGAAATGAGTTAAGGACGCTCAGTCAGTTCAGGAACCGTCTAACGTTACGATCCCTTAGAGGTTCAGGTTGGCATTAAGCACCGGCCTCTGCGATCGCCATGGAAATGGATGTGATACATTAGAGTAAAATTATCTTCAACATTGAATTGATAAATAGTCTACTCTCAAATGTTTCACTTGATCCTAGATATTGCGATGAAAAAGAGAGTACAAAGGGCTTAAGATAGTATAGGGTGGTAACTCTTCCTCCTCTTAGTACCGCGACGATGAAGGTATAGATTGGTAACTCTACCTCCTCTTACTACCGCGTCGATGCAGGAATAGACTGGTAACTCTTCCTCCTCTTATTACCGCGCCGATGCAGGTATAGAATGGTAACTCTTCCTCCTCTTACTACCGCGCCGATGCAGGTATAGAATGGTAACTCTTCCTCCTCTTCAGCAGAAAAGAATTTGATCAAGGCTTATGCTGCAGAAAGTGCTCTACTTTAATTAGAAGTTGATGAACATTCTTGTCCACATAGACGACCTATTCATGTATTTAAATTGAAAACTGGTCAGGAATCTTTGTTCAATCGGTATGTCGGTTCTTTAGATGCCATTTTTTCTTTGAATACAAGCTGATAGAAAGAATTCGGTATTCAAAGGCATTCATACGAATGAATAAATTTTGAATAGCTTGAAGACGACAAACAAGGGTTAAATGGTCCTGAGGAAGACCTTATTTGTAAAATGAAAGGTCTCATGCAACTGTATTCCTTGCACGCTATCTGTGTACGTATATACTGGGGAAATGAGTTGTAGGAGGAACTAATCAAACGGGAGATACTCGTACTCCTTACGGTTTGAATAATACAAACTGTACACGATTTTCGAGGCAATACTCGGGAGAAGTGAAATTATGTACATACTACAAACAATACGAATCCAAATAAATATTTATGGAATTACCATTTAATAGCGTCATGTAATGGATATTCTTCATCATTATTAATTTAGTTATTCCTTTCCAGTAGTGAATTCTTCTGGGAAATTTTTTTGAGAGGATGTTTCAAATTCCGCCCTCAGATGTTGCTCAGCTGTGTGTACTGTTGTTATCTTGTGTCACAATGTACCAAAATTCTATTTAATTCTTGTTCTTGGGCTGAAAGCAAAATTTCCTATTTATTTACGGCTAAGCAAGATGCAAAAAAAAAAGGATGATAGAATTTAACTTCGTGGTGAGGTCAATGAATTTTAAAATTTATCCTTCTTCAGCATAATTCCAGTAATAAATATAATGGAAGTGCCAAACAAAGTAAGGTTTAATAGGAGCAATGGGCACTATCCAAGTTTTATGAATTAAGCAAATTTAGAATTAACGCATCATTACCAGTAGCAGCAGTCACGTAACACAGCGTCATCGGAGGAGCCATGAGGGTAAGAATACACCTCTTATTTATAGACGACTTTTAAATCTTCTTATGAGAGATGAACTATACCTAACCATAATTTGGAAGCCGAATTATTCGATGAATTGTTTACAACTTCCAAACACCTGCATAAATTTTAGTATCTGATACCGTAATTGAGTAAACTATTCATTCTTAAGCAAAGCAGTGTTGCTGTTGGTGGCTAACATGTTCATGCATTGAGGAATCGCACGAATGTACGGCCGCTTGATCCTCAATACACAGTGTATTTTAAGACTTAGTAATTCTTTTTCCGCAGAAAGATTTCTGGAAAAACGAGTTGAGCACATAAGTCTATTAAGATCCCTGCGAACAGTTCACGGCAGGCCTACGAAAGTTCCCCAACGACGATCTCCTTACCCTCACTTGTGCGGCGCAGAAATGCGTCCCCTTATGCTAACATTGTCGCTAATTCCTAAATGCACGTTATTACACCCTGCCTCAATTACACAAAAGTTACAAGAACGTTCGATGCTGTTGTAAAATATGATCCTAATCAGACGGTAGCAGAAAATGTTGCAGTTATGATTTGTCATCGTACGGCTCTTCCTAAAGAAACCTGTTTTCCCTGTTCTACCCGTTATAGCTCTTTCAGTTTAATTTTTTATTATGATCTTACTACACTTTTCATCATAGGCTATATTCAATTTCCTTTCTTTCTTTATTAACTAAAGTATAAGAGATATTTTTCAATAATTCTAGTTGTGATTATTCAAGTAATGAATGAAGCTACGGTAGAACAATCCCTGAATCAAAATTTATATTTTCAATGGACTGAACCCTGTCATCTTCTTCCTGGACTCTTGGCTACTGAATTATTAAAATCCAGTACATAAAGCCAAATTTCTCACATACTCTTTCGCTTAAGTAACACTTGTTCAATTTTTACATTTAATGTCGTTTGCAACGAGTGAAATGTTTGCAAAAACTTTCCATGACGAACTAACAGCGTTGTTTACATCTTCCTTGAGCGTGGGTAACGCGAGCTGGCATAGCATTTGGATGTTGAAGCCACCGCGCTCATCGTATTTTCGATTTTTTACTGCATCGGTGATGACGGCAGATCGCGGGCCCCCGAGGCGCCGGGAGACAGATAAAATTGTCGTAAAATCTTCGATATGAAACACGGAATACAATGGGAGGCGTCACGCTGACCGAATCCGCGCATAAAACCGGACAAAAGAGAAGGAAAAATCTCTCAGGAATAAATGCATGATGTATGCAGGGTAGGTCCTAGGCGGTTATGCAAGAAAACACGCGGAGATGTTTGAGCGTTTTTAAACATTAGGATGAAAGGAAAAGAGCTTGGGTATTTACATTTGAATACCCGTTTTTAAAGAAAAATGATTATCGTTGAAGGTTTTCGTGATGGTTTCGGTATTTTAAATCGCACACGAGAGAAATAAAACTTGTGTTAGCTACGTAGATTTTGATACTATTTTAAAAAGATCGAGTACGATAAGTATGATATTAATTTTTGTATTTATTAACACAAATTTTCAAGTTCCGCAACATTAGCGGTTCCAACATATGGAATGAATATATAACTAACTTCGCAGAAGATCAGACGTGTACCCAATTCTTAATGCTGCTTATTGAGACCAAACGATCGTTCAAATTTCTAACTTCATCTATTATAGAGTAAGCACGATCACACTCACTCATTTACTGAAAAACCAGAGAAGAGATTTTGAGATTTTCTTCCCGACTTCTATTGAATTTCAGACGTGAGCTGAAACTAACTGCGAGTCCTTGCAGTCGAAGGCACACATGGGTAGCTTCGGCACTCTTTACACTGTAATTGATATATTAAAAGATATTATCACGCTTCAGTTTTCGTGCTTCGGAACGAATTTAGAATCACGATCCGAAGTTTTAACGAGACTACCACACTTAATTTTAAGATTGTAATCATGCAAATCCCAATTAGAAGTTCC